>BMAV01027800.1:22561-35538 GCA_019973955.1 Trichonephila inaurata madagascariensis | reverse complement strand
TTATATTATCCATTTACACGCTTTTGCAAAATCACGGTTCCGAACGTAGTCGGATACCTTAAAACAATTTATTTTAAAAAATCGAAATACTCGAAAAAACAATGCCAACGCTTTTCATACAGCATAATGGCTGGGAAGTTCATCTTCAGGAGAAAAAATAAACCCGAAGATTGTGCATATATTTTAATACTTCATTCGTAAAACTTTTCACTGAATAGCAAAGATAGTAAAGTTTAAAAGATAAAAGTTAATGAAATTAACTGCAACAATAAAAGTATATATCCCTCAGTAATGAAATAAATAACATTTCCATGCTCATTGCCAACTGCTTTATTTGTGGAATGTTTTTAATCTACATTGGATATTCTATTTTAAAATCCAGTCACAAATATTCTATAAGCATCTTTAAAACATTTTTTTTTTTCTTTTCGGTTTTTCTTTGTTCCAAATTCAACTCTATTTGCATTGACTAAAGAAAGACATAATTGCATTTAATTTGTGATTTGCGAAATAATTCATACGCTCCTGAAATCCTGTAAAATAATAAACACGAGTAATATTTGAAATACATACTCATACATCTACGATAAACACTTAAATAAATACATAAAGTACCCGGTGGCGTAATGTACACCACCGCATCTCAGGGGAAGGGGGGCTAGGATTCTACGGGGGGAGGGGGAGAGATGGTCCTAATATTCTCCGTTATGCCACTGAATGACCATATGTAAGCCAATACAATGTACAGTTGAACTTGTTTTTGTGCGGTAGACAGGGACCGCATAAAAATAAACGCACAAAAAAATATTCAAAAATTTCATAAATTCTTACATAAAACAAACTAATTCGTGGAAATACTACAGAAAAAAAAATTTTATGCGGTGGATAGGGACCGCATAAAAAAAGTCGTAATCATAAAATATGCCATTTTTTTACGAAATTTATGTAAGAGTACTTCCATAACAAAATAAATAATTAAATATTACGCATGGAAACATTTTTAAAAACATATAGTTTCTCATTGTATACACGGATAAGTTTTCACAGAATGCACATGCATAATAAATTGCTACTCATCGTAATCCAAAGCCCTGTAATGAATAAGTTCAAAATCGCTTTTGTCACTTGAAGGTACAATTTCAATTGATTTATTTTTTGGCAACATAAAGTAAGAGGTAAGTTTTTGTGAGGAAGGTCGGGTGGGCAGTTGCTTGTAAATGTCACGATAACCAGCTATACATGATTAAAGCCCTTTTTGGAATTTTATACTCCTATCTTAATTTGGTATCTATTTTAAGAAAATGCTTTTCCATTTTGTTGGAAAGCTGGATCCCTGCATATTTTTATCCGCTGTAGAGAGAAAGCAACTGAATGCGCATTGTCGAGAGATTGTTTATAACAAATGAACAGAGTGTCTTGAAGTGTCTACATTTCAGTGGCGTAACGTACATCCCCGCATCATGGGGGGGCAGGACTCTAGGGCCTAAGGCCTGACTTACGCTAAATATATATTTACCCAATTTATAAAATATATTAAAGTTAAAACCTGACTTTCAAGGGGGGGGGGGCTAAACTTCTCCGTTACGTCACTGGTAAATAGATATAAAATATTACAGTGGCGCCACAGCCATTGAAATTCATACACCGCATAAAAAAAAAGATCGCACATAAAAAATCGCACAAAAATAAAATCGCATAAAAAAAGACCGCACAAAAACAAGTTCTACTGTATATAAAAAAGCACTTTCAAAACCATAAGCTTAAAAAAATTCTCAGACTAAATATCCGTAATAGAAATACTTTTTTTTACATGAAGTATATTAACGCAATGAATAACTGATGAAAATGCTCAATGTTTTCTGCAACGTTGATTTGGCGAATGGCAATAGATAGTCAAGCTAATGAAATGCAAAGGAACATGCCATCAAAATAGATGCAATGAGCTCAATCATCTCACAATTCGGTACATGATGCAGCATTGTGAGACAGCCTTAATATTTTATCATTTTTGGGCACCAATCGCATAATCCGCAAAGGTACTATCTGACAATCTCTGGTTCGCATAAAATTACATGCTACAAATTCTGGAAATAATCGGAGTTCAGGGGCGTAGCTACAGTCGTATTAATGATAATGGGCCCCAAAATGCATAAGCAAGAAATAGTAAAATGTAAAGTCTAAAATGTAGTCTAAAATCATATCACCAAAATTAAGTTTTTATCCATTTTTACGAAAATTTAACTCATTTGTAGTACATAGAAATAAGTTTTGAAATTTATTATCTTTTTTATTTATTTTTCCCTAATAATCACCATACCATAGAACATCTTTTCCGCATTGGCAGGTTCCGATTAAAAATATATTTTTTTTTCTTCCATATGATTTCTATCCGCCCCTACTGTGTACACATACAATCTTCCCCTTCCCTGATACTCCTTATAACCTATTATAAAATTAGACTCATAATATTATTAATCACTTACAACCATAATATTATAAAGTATATTTTTCTGAACAATGAAATTTAATCCCATGAAAAAGAAATCAGACTTGCATGATAAAGACAAATACAATTTATATGCAGGGTATCCGGGCTTAAAGCACCCAAAAGTAATGACTTGTTATTACGGAACTACTCATCAGAGTGTAATAAACTGCTCATCCATGGATTGGAAAACTCTCCGAAATTTTTTGGGTCAAGTCCGACCGACCGCACGTACGCGCATTATTCGGCAATCGCAGACGATTTACTTCTTACATTGATTTCATTAGTAAAGATGTGGACGCCACAGAAAAAAGATGCAATGCGTACTTTGAATAACGGAATTTAAATCAGTCACGCGTGTACAGCGACGTGTTCGAACAGAATTGAATGTCTTTACTGGCTTGCCTAATAGGCTTATCAGAACTCCTACAAATGTATCACGCACACGATCAACAGTGCCTTCTATCTCGAAAACTTAAGCAAAGTTGCCAGTTTGAGACACCATAGTTTTCTTCTCCTTTAAACTTCTTTCCCACTGGTGGATAGATTTTAATGTCGGAGGATCGACATTACATTTCGTTCGAACACGTCGCTTAAATTCCGTTTACCAAAGTACGCACTGCACCTTTTGCTGTGGTGTCCACATCTTTACTAATGAAATCAGTGTAAAAAGTTTATCGTCTGCGAATGAGCGCGCACTTGCAGTCAGTCCGACTAGACCCAAAAAATCTCGGAGAGTTTTCCAATCCATGGATGAATAGTTTGTTACATTCTGGTGGGTTAGTGGATACTTTAAATCCAGACACCCTGTATGTACACACACAAACACAAACGATATTTACATTTACTCTTTAAAATTCCACTGCAAATTCAGCTACTTAAGAATAAATCAGTTCCGTAAGTGATAATGTACTATATGTAGTTATTCTAAATATCTACAGAATTTGTTAAATTTTAGAAACTTATAAATTATTATAAAAATTACACATTTGAATATTCATGGTTTAGACACATGAAAAATTCATGTTATTACCAGAAATACTTCAATATTAAATCTGGCGATGAAGCAATATCTAACTTGTAAAAAAAAAGTTCCAACTCAAAATGTTGAATTTGAAAAATCGAATAGGGCAGTAAATACAAACCACAAGAAAACAGTATAGTCAACCGATTCATGACAAATGTGCGTCAAAAAGAATCCGATCAAAACAAATGAATTATGCAAAAGCTTTCCCGATTCTTACGATAAATCATATAAAAGCATCGTTTTCTTTTATCGGAAAAATATGCATATTGGTTTCCATCAGAGTTTGAAACACTGACATAAAACGAAAAATTCTGAATGCTAAAGTTCTATTCATGCAGAACTAAAGAATTTGAAAAATATTTCACTAAGGCTGTATCAAGAACTGATTCATAAAAACTAAAATCAGAAATAATATATCAATATTTGAGAGATTCCAGACCTTATGGATGTTGACTGAAAAGTTTAGAATTCGGTGACGAATCTTTTCAGTTAATTTCACAGGCACAAAAGATATGTGGACATGCGGATATCATAGTTTTAAACTATGGCGGAAAAATGAAAATGCTTCATTGGTGGTATCACATTTATTAATAATGATACAAAATCCTAAGCCTTAACTTCCAAAAATCCCACCATACGAGACCCAGATCACTTTCAGAAAAACCATCATTATTTTGTAAGAGTTAGGGTTCAAAAGCATGGCTGAAGATGTGCATAGCTAGCCACGAAGCTCTCAATCAGTAGGATATTGTTGCCGAAGTTCAAACAGTTAAATTATAAGTATCAGTTCCAGAAAAAAAAAGGATAACAAGATAAAATACCTACCCCTGACGGCGTTTTTTTCTAATGTAAATAATTATTATTTTATACAAAAATAAATAGATACTTAGAATGCCAAATTTTGTATTATATAAACAATATTCTTTCTCTCTTATTCTTTAATACTTTTCGTAATATATTTCCTTAATCCAAGTCCATGTTGTTTGATTCCGAACAGATATTACGAAAAATTTTCTTTCATTTCATTAGCGAACCAAAACCCTAACATAGAACAATAACATAAAATAAGATAATGATCTTACATTCAAAAATCGTCTGAATAAAAATAAATTAGCACAAGAATTATTGTTTCCATAGTTACAAATACAAAATCATTAATTACGTCTCTTTAAATTGTTTGAGTTTCCTCGTCGTATAGAGAAGATGCGCTTAAA
The DNA here is from genome assembly GCA_019973955.1 of Trichonephila inaurata madagascariensis. Lineage (NCBI taxonomy): Eukaryota > Metazoa > Arthropoda > Arachnida > Araneae > Nephilidae > Trichonephila > Trichonephila inaurata. The sequence continues at coordinate 30,812 of BMAV01027800.1, read as the reverse complement.
ACTATCATTAGGGATTACCAAGAATCTGTACCACTTATAAGATATAAAAATATTTATCAGAATATGAAAAATTCAAAGTCTAAATTAAATATCACCTATAGTAAAACGAATACATAAAAGTTTTTAAAGTTGGAATAACAGCATGAAAAAAAAAAAGATAACAAGACTACATATTTCAACTATTTTTAAGATATTAAAAGAAAGAATGGGTTTAAATTTTAGATTTAATATTACCACTCAAAATCTATTTCTAACATTTGTACTTCAATAGCTTGTTTATCAGATTGTGTTAGAAAGTTAAGCTGCTCACAGTTTTTATAGAGCTAAATATTCATTTCCTATTACAGAAGAATTCATGTTAAAAAAAAAAACTAATTTGAGAGGACAAAAATTATTTTTTTAAATAAATCATTTCGAATATCCAATAACAAAGGCGGCTTAAAAAATTCATAAAAATTCATTCACATTTTCCCCTGGATTAATTGGCGGAAAAAATAACTATATTTTTTATGTAAATATCTACTGAAGATTTAGAACAGAATATAAACTTTTAAAAAAGGGGAAAAAATTAAATTTTTCTAAAAACTATACCAGTAAAAATTTTGTAAATATTTAAATAAAATTCTTCACAAAATGTCAAGAAAGATTTTTATTTTAAAAAGTATCTAAAAAAAGTAACACCCAAAACATTTCATAAGCAGATAAAAGTTTAGTACACAGTTTCAGTAACTAAGACTAAGTTAGACATTTAAGATACCAAATTCTAAAACACATTCTTGAGATTTTCCTTCCCTTTAATTATCTTTTAAGACATTATAAGATAAGAGTATAAAATTTTTAAACATGTCGAATAAATATTTTTTAGGCTTTCGCTTTCTCTCGGAAATTTCTTGACAGAAATGAGATAAATAGCAAGAAAAATATAAATAAATAAAAGATGTAATTCGTTAGACGACGGAGAAAGTTTCTTTCCCCATTTCTACAGAGAGTATGAAAAAGTAAAGAATAAAAAAAGGTCCATATCTTATTCAAACTTCAATCGAAAAACAACCGCATAGATGACATCAGACGATAATTTGTCTTACCGAGTTGTTTTTGTTTGTCCTTTATTGAATGACTAAAAAAAAAGAAGAAATACTATTCTCCATTAAATTAATTTTATTAAGAAAAGAAATATTAGTAAAAATACATGAAATGTAGTTTAGAAAAAGTTTCAGTAAATTTGGGTCTCTATAATGGTATAAAACTGCACAAAACCAGATAAAAAGAACTGACAGGGACAAATAATAAATTATTAAATGAATAATAAAATATATTTTACTAAATCAATTTCGAATGAAAATCAGATTGTGGAAAACTATTCCAAAATGGATTTATCTTTTCACCTCAACGAATAATGTCCAGAAATAATCCTTTATAAGCAATAAAATTTAAAATTTAGCGGAATAAGTATTTTATAAATGCTTCCAAGAAGAGGACTTTTAAAGAAAAGCAAGTTCCTTGAATAGCATAAATTGCCTAATTTAAAAGTATTCAAGACATTTTGAAATAATTTCCGAATAGTAAAAGTCTCAATGTGTGTGTGTGTATCGTTCTCAATGCAAAACTTTCTAAATAACCTGTCTGTACCGTAATAACAGAAGCAAGTGAATTTTAAAAAGGAATCACTGGCGAATGCCGCTGTAAGTAATTTTGTAGTGCAAAAGTGGGAAGTCTTGAATTAAAATCTATGTTCCACGACATTTGCCATTTTTTTTAAATGTATCTTTAAATTTTAGGTTAACCTAATTATTACGAATTATAACTATTTTTTTTAATTTCATCTGCTGTCAAAAATTCAGTTGTTTTAATTTTGAATATCAGTAAATGAATTTCATTGAAAACAAACGACTGAGACAAAAATAATTTAATACCTTGAGTCGGAAAAACGCAAGCGATTGGCAACAATCCAGGAAGCGAAAATTCTCTTTTACGAAAGTACATACACTTGCTAGAAAAAGTCTGCATTCACCCATAAGAAATTATACAGCAAAGGTAAAATTTAACAAATATAATTTTTTTTTAACAAAATTTCACGAATTTGTTTACTATTATTTAAATACTGAGCATGAAGGAATTCGTTAATTTTGTATTAAAACTACTCAGGATAACGGGAGTAACACATAAATGGTAAGCAGAAAAAATCTTGCGTTCACTATTTGAATATTCTTGATTCTTGGAATTTGTATCAACAGGCGTTATAGGTTAACACAGTTTTTGCATTCAGTTATCAAGTAAAATAGCTTAAGAAAACTGTGTCGCAATAATTGTTACGTTTTTGAGAGATACGAAGCAATTTAAGAACATGGAAAATTAAAAGAAGGAAATTAGTATCAGTGAGCTTAAAATCATTGAGAAAATGTGAAAAGATGGAAAAAGTCGTCGGGATATAGCTAGATCCGTTGGACGGCAGTATTCATCTATCCAGCATGTTATTTATAACTTTAAATTTACAAGGGTTTACACTTTCAAACCTCATTTAAATCGTCCATCTAAACTCACAATCAGAGAAAAACGAAGTATGACGTCAATGGTGAAAAATAAAAAAAAAAAAACGGGTTTGACTGCAACTTAAATAGCAACAGACATTCACGAAAAGTTTAACAAAAATATTTGGGCGGATACTGCAAGAAAAATCTTGAAAAAGGCCGGATACCTTAGTCGATTGGTTCGCAGAAAGTCTTATATATCAGTGACCAACCGGCTTAAGCGGATATAGCTTTTCCAAAAGATCATATACATAAGCCTCTGGAGGACTGTGATATTCTCTGATGAGGGCAAATTTTGCATCTTCGGCATAAAAGGTCGTAAATTAGTATAGAAAAAAACCTTGCATAGCGCTTCAAAAAGAGCATTTAGTACCAACGGTAAAGCACGGCGGCGGTGGAGTCATGGTGTGGGGGTGCATGGCGAGCAATGATATTGGCAAGTTGGAATATATAGAATTAATTATGACCAAATATGATTACTTTGATGTCCTAAAAAACAATTTAAAGGAAAGTGCCACCAAACTCGGCTTAGCATAATCATTTCGTTTTCAACACAATAACAATCCTAAGCACGCCTCTGAGATTGTGAAGCTTTGGCTCTTGTATAATGTCCCAAATCAACTGCACATGGTACCGCAGTCATCTTATCTGAATCCTACAGAACACCTATGAGATTTGCTGGAATGTAGAATTCGTCAAGACAATGTATCTAGCAAGGATATGCTGAAGAGTGTTCGAGACGATAAGCGCTGAAGAAACCACAAGATTTGTTAGTTCAATGCCAAAACGACTTCAGAAGGTTCTCAAATGATGAGGTTATCCAACCAGATACTAATTATTATTAATTGCTCATTATTCCCTTTTTAAATAATTTTTATAGTTACTACTAAAACAGTGAACGCAGACTTTTTCTGCTTGATTTTTGTTACTATCGCTACAAACCTTTTTTTTATTTTAAACCTATGAAAGCAAACCAAATTTACTTTTGTTATTCTGAATACTTAAAGTGAATTAAATAAAATATAATAATATTAAAAAAAAATTTTAATTCTAGTTTTTAAACTTTTTTTTCGTTGCTCATGTAAGCAATAGTACGTGAACGCAGACTTTTTCTAGCTAGTGTACGTATATAAAACCACAGAAAATGGCAACGTTGATCAGAAATCATAATTTAATAAATGAATAAAATCTTATTATTGATTGATAAGTTGTCGGGATTTTCTTCCCCGTCGATTTACATTCTAAATAATTTTAGTAAGTTACGTGTCAATTGTTTTATCAATTACTCGAAATTTATTTAGCAACCGATGCATGAACTGAAATTGCACGTGTGCAACCCATTCTATAAATTACTCTCGACTTTCTGGGTTTGTTATTTTCGATAAAATCTTCAAACACAATAATAATGCATCAGAAATTTTTAAAATTTTATAGCTCATTTTAAAAATCTTTTAATTCCTTTTTTACTAGATAGAAACATCTAGCTGGAAATAATTAAAGTTAACAATTATTTAATACGATCAACAAATCCAATTCGCTAAAACTCTGTTTTGCTAACAAAAGCTATCATGTATATCTTTCAGAGAAATTTTACGAATAATTACGTTATTTTGCTTTTCTTTATGCTAATATAACTTCTTGCGAACTCAAAATTACCAATAAATGTATATTTCGACAGTAAAAGCAATCGAACGATTTTAATCTATTAAAAAAGCAAATTTATCTTAATTCGGTATGACATTGAAAACAGAAATGGAATTCAATGAGATTAAAATGCAAAATTGTCGACATTGGTAAACCACCAGATACTCGACTAGAATTACTGAAGTCTCAATTTTGGGAAGGAAAAAATGGAAGCTCTTTAACCACCTGCTGCTGCAAAGTTGCAAAATAGACGTTCAAAAAAAAAATGAATCAAATATACGATACATACCACATCAAGTATGCGCTAAAAAAAACAAAATCACAAGAAAAATTCCGATATTTTCGTATAAAAAATAGATACGAATTCAAGCTAGCTGCATCTCATTTTTGAAATTCTTTCATGTCTGTGAGTGGTGAGATTCTTTCAAAAATATGGGCCACCTGTAACCAAGGCAGTAAAGTTTTTCTTTAATCTTATATTCGACAGACGCACTTGGAGAATATAACATTAAAAAAGCCGCATATTTTTACAGAAGCTGGATTATTAATGTTGTGTTAGTAGTGGTAGAAATGTAGCAGCAGAGAATAAAACAAACAAAACAAAAAAATGGATTTGAGAATATAGAAGCATTTAATTAAAAATACTACCGAGATTAAAGCCTTATCCCTTTTTAATCTCAGTTTTATCGTACGTTTCATTATATATTTATGAATCAACTTATTGTAATGCATCGAATTGGGATTTTTAATATTTGCTGAAGATTAAAAAACTTTGAATTTATGTTCTAATATTAAACACACATTTTTTGCATCATATTGTTACGTGGATAGGGATTCGAAAATTTTAAGCAAATCAGTCACAAAGAACAAGACAGTTCTTTAAGAGTGATGAGAATTTATAGTCGAAAATCTAATACTTGAAATACATCTCTGAAGGTCTTCATACCTTCCAGAGCACTCAGACGCAATTTTATCAGTGTCTACAATACTCGTATGTAAAAGATTTTTCACAAGAACACCCGAGCTAATCACCCGGTCAAGGGAAGTCTACTAATCGCTAGTCAAAACAATATTGACTCGTTTCGGCGAGCATCTCTCTATTTATAGGCCAGGCGGATCCTTCGAAAAGATCCGCTTGTGTCATTGATCGTGAAATTAGTGTATTTCTTCACAAATTACTAGAAAAATCCATAAGGTCCCCAACTCGTCAAAAATGATGCCAACTTCGCTCTATCGCCAAAATTTCGCCAAGTTCCCATTGAATCACTTTATAACGTAAGGGGCGGCATTGCTAGCGAATATTACACAATTTTAACATAAAATAAATATAACAGAGTAATATAAATGCTTTACACATTCAAATACAAATTATTTACACTATTTTACACAAAATTCGTAACAATAATTTTATTTCATTTAAGAAATTGTTAAAAGTAAAGCAAAACATTTAGTCAGAATTTTTTTTAAAAAAAATCTTCCTTAAGGTATCCGACTACATTCGGAACTGTGATTTTAAAAAAGCGTATAAATGGATAATTTTCATGATATTTAGTGTCAATTAGATTAGAATACATGTATAAAATTGTTTTAAGGACATTTTGAAAAAAAAATTCTTTTAATACTATATTTTGGCAAAAAAATTAACTTAGAATAAACTTTTTTTCGAAATGTTCTCCTTTTATAAAGAATGCTTCTAAAATAATAATATTTTGTGAGTGTGTGTGCTTATATAAAGTAAAAACTTCTCCAGAGAGTCTGAACTATATTTTTTTTGAAAAATTCACATTACTTTCAAAATTACAATCAAATGAAATAATTATGGGCGTTTTTTTCTTAAAATTTCTCCCCTCTGTTGTCGTAAAACATGGATAAACCCACTTCTAAGTTATATATTTCAAAAATTCTAGTTGAGCCTCTGTACAGAGGTCTGGGCTATATACAGGCAAAATATTATTGTAATAGAAGCATTTTTCACAAAAGGAGAATATTTTGAAAATGAGTCATTCTATGTTCATTTTTTGTCAAAATACTGTACTTAAATAATTTTTTATTGTAATACTATTCTTAAAAAACAATTTTATACACATTTTCTCTAATCTAATAAACACTAAATATCATAAATATTGTACATTTATACGCTTATGCAAAATCACGGTTCCGAACGTAGTCGGATACCTTAAATCAGTGCCGTTTTTAATAGCTAAAAACTCCAATTTTAAACATTTTTTTTACATTATAATATTAGCAACAGCATTATATTTTTGTAGAATTATATTTACATTTAAAACATTAAGCTAAACAATTCAATTAAGACTTTTTAAAGAAATAGATAATAATGGAAGACATAGCTATTCAAAAATATTTTTTAATATTAAATTGCTCTTATAAAATATAAAATTTTAGTGATCGATCAAAATCGATAATTCAAATGTGGAAAAAAAATCCGAATCACGAATACTTTTCAAAGAATAAACGCGATATCGATATTTGTACAAGCCGTGAGATAACTAGATTTTCAGTTCTATAAGTTTTATGCTTCACAAACTTTCTGCAAATACCTGTGAAATTGGTATATTCTTTGTATAGATTTACAATAGCATGTGTGACTGTTATACAACACAAGAAATCAAATATCTCAAACCCGCACATTACATCTCATACGAGCCAAGTGTTTGTAGAAGTTAGTTGAATAATTAGCTGAATTAAATAACAGGAATACATTTTTTCTACATATTCCTGATGCAAACTTTTCACGCTTTATCGATAAAGTATTTGCGAAATTTTGCTTAACAATTTTCCAAATAATAACATCAAGAATATTAACATCTAGCAAAAATTTTAAAATAAGATAGAGATATGAGCTTCCAGAAAATGTATTATAATCAGAACAGCAAAAAGAAGTTACTATTTTACTAACCATACATAATTACGTCAAACTAGTCAAATCTCAATTTTTAATTCCGTCTTTAAAGCAATAAAATCGAACTTATTTCAAAATGTCTTTATTTTTCACAATATAAATGCATCATGACACTAAAAAAACTATTAATATGACTCTGATTAATATGTTTATATTTATGTATATTTTAGTTTATTTATTAATATTCACATCGTAAAAAAATTAAAAGAAAAGAAAATATAATAAAAAAAAAATGTAGCATAATACAATATATTTTATGTAAAAACAAAATACAAGCATGAAACGCGTAGTGTGGGAGAAATATTGGATATATATAATATTTGCACCGTTTTAAATATATCACATAAAATGAATTGAAGGCGAGATAAATTATTTTCTAATCACTAAACCAAATTTTTGACATAAGTTAATGAATCACGAGAAATGTTAACTTTGTATAAGTGTGTAACAAAATAATACAATTAAGGTCTACTACACAAATATGTTTTGTTTTCTCCATTAGTTTATTACTAGCTGGTATACCCGTTCTTCGCACGGGTGAATTGAAAAATTAAACAATACAGACTGAAAGATAAAGGAGTTTTTAATGAGTTAATTTTACGGGAATTGTACATTAAGCAAAAAAAAAAAAAGCTTTTTGCACAGTTCAGCTAAATAAAAAACAATGTTTTCTTAATTTTAAGTCTGTAGATATAACAGCTGATAAAAAAGATTTTTTTTTAAAATTTATAACGCCCGTAACTCTGTTGTGGGTTGATTTTTGAAAACACCTTCCTTCTGCTCAGCAAAAATAACACATTGTTACAAATTTTGTGTAATAATCTCTTAAAATAGTGTAAATAATTTGTATCTGGATGTGTAATATGTTAATATTAAATTTCTATATACATTTTGAATTTATTGAACAATCTCTCTATATACAATATTCAATTTAATGAACAATCTCTTTATATAGAATATTAAATTTAATGCACAATCTCTCTATATACAATATATTAAATTTACTGAACAATCTCTCTATATACAATATTGAATTTACTGAACAATCTCTCTATATACAATATTAAATTTCTGAACTATTTCTCTATATACAATAGTCAGTTCAAAACAGGTCTAAAAAACAGTAGGGTGAAACGAATCTGCAAGCAGGGGGGGGGGG
>BMAV01027800.1:9854-22461 GCA_019973955.1 Trichonephila inaurata madagascariensis | reverse complement strand
CCCCCCCCCCCCCCCCCCCCCCCCCCCCCCCCCCCCCCCCGCGTGACCTTTGACACTGTCGATTGAAATAAACGATCCCTATTTGAAACGGATATTGGTCACCGTTTCATTGGTTTTAATTTTATTTTTGCGGAACCCTAATTTTTTTTTCTATAATAAAAGTAGCCTAAGTTATTCCTTATAACATTAGCTATCCTGCCAGTGAAAGTTTCGTCAAAATTGGTCCAGACGTTTCAGAGATTAGCCGGAACAAACAGATAGACAAAAATTTTAAAAATTGATTTTTTCATATAAGTACCTTATATACTTTTAAATGCATTTAGTAAAAAGCTGTTAATTTCAAATTACAAACAGGCACTTCATTTTTATTAATATGTATAGATTACTGGAAAAAAAATTAATGATTTAAAGAAACAAATATAAAAAATGAACTTAAGCCTTAAGGCTTTCCTGTGTATCAGCCATTTGGGGGATTCGAGAACTTAATGTTAACCCAGTAGATTTTCCACTTTTATTTTAAAATAAGGACTCACGTATTGATTTGAATTAAATAAAGTGACACGAAAAAGCAAATAATAATAATAATAATAATAATAATAATCAAGGTTTCTTCAAAATTCATTTCTTCCCATACCTGAAAATAATTTTATGCATATTGTAGTGATTTATTTTTGTGGGCTTTCATATCTCTAAGAAATATTTAGAAACATCTTCAAAAGCAAGAGGGAAAAATGTAATCCCAGAAAATTTTTCTCTTTGCTCTTTTTTGGATGAACTTTATTTCACATTCATTAATGCATTCACCTAGATTTGAAGTGAAAAATATAAATTGTTCAGGATTAACTTTACATTCCAAATTCAAACTGGCCGATAAACGGGAACCTTTAAATCAGGGGTGGCCAGCCCGCGGCGTACCTTGAATAATTTGGCGGCCCACGAGATTCTTTACAACTTTGCAAAATACGCTTATTTTGTGCACTATTTTTATCACCCTTTTATAAGCTTCACTTGTATGTAACGAAATCTTTGAATTCAATTTTTACCCACTTTAAAAGGTCAGATTAATTCTAAATTTTGCTCACTTGTCCAGGACCGATGAAAATACAATATTTACATAAGCTTGTTCCATTGTCCTGATCAGGATCCTCAGAACTAACGATTTCCCATTTTCAGATCCCATCCCACAAGTGACTAAATCTAGATGCCATTTCCAGACTTGACGACTAATTCCAGATTTGGCGACTAAAAGATTAAGTTACAACTTAGTTCCATTAACTATAAAAGAGTGTTTTTTTTTTTGGGTTTGTTTTAGTTTTTTAAACTGTAATTTATTTATTGTTTTTAGTGTAGCGTTTTGTAACAAATATATCCCATAACTGTTTCTATTTTATTACATTGCTTCTGTTTTTATGCATGTTTAGAAGTGAGCAGTATTGCCTTGCAACGTCCCCCCGCAGCATCATGCTGCTTGATTCCTGTAACTTTTCATTTCATTATTATTATTAAACTATCTATGTTTGTATACATGGAAAACAATAACAATAATTCATTCAGTTTTAAATTTTCACTCCCAATAAATGTTTGTAGTGGGTCCAAATCTAAAATAAATGTATATATATATTTATATGCAGCCCGCGGGACTATAATGTTTTCCCAAAGGGCCCGTAAGGTCATTTGGGGTGGCCACCCATGCATTAGATCAGGGGTGTCCAACACGCGGCCCGCCAGTACGTAAATTGCAGCCAACCGACTCTTATAAAAAAAAATTTAAATATCAGGTTTTTAAAAAGTTTTTTCATTTTGAAATTTATTTGAGGGGAAATTTATATATATACAATGTATTTTCCTGTTACCTGTTCTTGTTTTAAAATAAATCCTCTTTTCTGATAATAGAAATATCCTTTAGATTAAAATAGATCATTACTTTTTTAATAAATTCCGAATTGCATAATGCATATCCTTTACTATGTGTATGGTACATGATTCTCTGTGGGCGCGACTTTCATTTCTCCTCCTCCCTTTCTGTTTGGAGTGCCCAAAAAGCAAGAGGCAGTTAGAGATGTTTTTAAAGTATAAAAAAAAATATTCAGGACGGTTAAGATAAAGGGCAACGTATACTTAATCGTTTGCGAATGACAGCACTGTCATATTTCAACAATGAATAACGAAAGATCAATTCAAAAGGAACACCGTAATTTTAAAGAAAATGGCAACTGTAATATTTTGAACATTACTTGATCATTCCATTATTATATTATACAGACATTATTTTATTATCTATGTCTGTATACATGAAAAACAATGAAAACAATAATAATAATTCATTCTGCTTTAAATTTTTACTCCAATAAATGTTTTTTTGTTTCCAAATCTGATATAAAAGTACATATTTTTATGTGCGGCCCGCGAGATTATAATGTTTCTCCAAAGTGGCCCGCAAGGTCATTTGGGTTGGACACCCCCTGCTTTAGATGAAACTTAAATTTAACACTGGTTCCACAAGATATATAATAGACTCAAAACATAATACAATTTTAATTGGTATAATTTTATGAAGTACACATTAAATTTGATCGTGGTGAAGTATCATTTAAGGAGACTTTGGACAGAAATTGTGAATATTGGCTACACACTAAAATTTTGCTTTCCAGTATTTATATAAAACGTATTAAACATTTGTATAACAGATTTAATATAACAAAACGTGTAAACTTCGAAGTAACAAGACGTACACACACAAAGAGCGGATAAGCTCATACCTTGTACAGTGAAATACATTCAACGTGAAAACGCTTAAGACGAAATATGGGTTACCACGAGATAATGCAACTGTCCCGACAAATTACTATGCATTTTCCTTCACTTTTTTCATCTTACACGAAACGAAAATCGTTTAATAATGAAACGAGTTCCCTTCTGGGAAAAGGATATTGACACTAAGCCGACACATGTTTAAAAAAGTTTATATATTATTAGACTGTCCTACTGTATCATCGGAAGAGTTCATTGCAGTAGATGATGAAATGTGCATACAACCTCAATTATGGCAGACAAAAACATTTAGGAATTTGTTCAAAGTTCAAAAAATATCATTGAAGCAGATTCCGATGACAAAAATGCAACGAATAATGCAACTTTTGTTCCCACGTCATCCGAAATGATGAACATCTCGAAAAGTATGCACGGTTATTTAGGCGTACATTCCAAAGGTGAAATGAATAACAAAATAGATGACATCGAATAATTGGTTGACAATTTATGCTAAAAAAGACAATACAAAGAAAAATATAGGATTATTTTTTTTAAAAAAAACTCCAATAATGCTTTATTTTTCAAAAAACTTAAAAATTTTGTGGTAAATTTCATAAAGTTCTTGTGAACGTTTTTGTTTCATTGATTTTTTTTAAATACATGCATCTATGCATATCTATGTAAATAAAATGTACTCTAATAAACTTAATTTAGTTGAATACATGTTTTTGCAATGACCTTTAACACGAAAAAATATTTCAACCCCCTCAGTTTCGTGTTAAATGATTTTCACTGTATATAGTTTGTAACAACTATATATAAGTTAATCGTAACATAAAGCATTTATTAGGGGTCTTTCGTATTTTAAAAAAATTTCCCAATCAACTAGAGCTGGTCGAAATTTTAACCATAAGATCAGTACAAAAATTTTTTTTCCCACAAGCATTTTTATTTATTTATTTATTTTTGTGGAAAAACATTTTTGCTCCTTTATCATGGTTCAGAAAAACGAACAATAACATTAATGTACTTTTCCTTAAAGGAAAAAAAAAACACTTAAGACAAAAATAATTATTGGAGCATTAGAATTTATAATATAGCTGAGTATTAACTTCGCTTTCACACACAAACCACATAACTTATTAAAATTTTCAAAGACTTTTACATCATATTTGGAAACTATAGAAAGTACGTTATTAAAGTCAATCACGCCGTCTTTACAGGATTATACTACTGAACAGAAAACGCCGATTCATATTGTTCAACTAAAGAGAAAAAAAGGCAGCTTAAGTATAATCCTTCAATGAATTTTTTTCAACATAAAATACACAAAAAAAAACATTTATTTTTTACAAAATTATGATTTATTATTGCCATTATTTTGGCTTACGGCTAAAACAGCCATCTAACAGTAAAATCTATTTAATACTACAGATGCATAAAATTTAATATAAAAAAAATAAAGTCTTGCTTAATATGAAAAAATTTAACAAGTACGGTTGAGTAATTATGCAAAGGCAAGCGATAACGAAAACAACATAGTGGCATTCTCAAAAAAATTATAATTTTTTTTTTTAGAAAATGAATACACCTGATAGGACAGATAAGGATAAGAGTGCAACATAAAGATAAAGAATAAATCATTATTTTTATCGGAAACACTGTTCGAGACAAGGACTATGAGAAGACATAACTTCTTTTTTCTTTTTAGTCCGATACTTGGAGCGATAAATTTAAATAATAATGAAACAATTAAGAAGTTCGGTCTATGGTGGGCCTTTGTTATTAAAATTGCCTCACAAATAAAAATGTTTTTCAAGTACAGCCTCTTATTAATAATTAGATCTTCAAGCATCTCTGGAAAATACTTTTAGACAAAATTTAATTTTTTAAAATTCAATAAAGGAAAATAAAAAAGTTTGAATAAGTGAAAACACACATTTGTTTCAATGAGAGAAACGTGGATCTCATTGATACAACTAAAAACTAAACAATTTAACTAAAAAAAAAATCTCAAGAGAATTTTATTTATTGAACTGTCTTTTTAAGTCTTATGAGAGTATACATTACGCACATAACCTTAAAAATAAAAGTTCTCTTTCTTTTTCTACGTGAATAATTTTCAGAATGCCTCATACTTGGTTGAAACTTTTTTCTTTTTTCAAAAAATGCTTCAATGAACTTATAAAAATAAATTATGATACTTTATTGAATAAATTAAAAATCGTGTTACTTTTGTTTCTAAATCTGTTTTTTTTTTTTTCTTTTAATTTATGTCAAGTTTTATTTTGTTACAAAATAGAATTAAGAAAACAATTTAGAGTCGATAATAATATTTTTGAAAGTAACTTAATTAAAAACTATTAATTAATATTTAATTTGCTTCAACAATTAGAAATACAGAATGAAATGGATTATTAGACTTCATTCACCAAAATAGTTCATAACTTAAAATGACATTCAGTAAAAAACTACTATATATGTACTAGTTCAGTAAACAGTAAAACTACTTCCGGCATCTAGGCAACTATACATGCTTTAACACGATATGGCATCGAAGTAATTAAAGTAAAGTAAGGCCCCCAAACAAGACAAAATTTGTAATTTAACAGTCAATTCAGCGATATTCGACATGGCTACAGTTGTCCTTCAAGTACCTTCCAGACGTGCGGTATTGTTGAGAAATCTAGTAACCAGGCAGGCTAAGGGAGTATGCCATATTCTCGAAGACACAGTTGGGAGCAACATGCAGTATGTAGCCAAGCATTGTCTTACTCATAAATGGAACCTGGAAGACTTTAATCATGAACAGCACACCCGCATTAAAATATCGTTGAGGTACAAGTGCTTAACTGGACCTTTAACTGGACAAACTCCTGCTTGGCAGAGACCATCAAAAATTCAATCGACACTGCATATGTTCAACAGTCAATGGACATTGGGCTGCCAAACCCAGTGTCAGCAAGTCGTCGTCTCCGAATGGTTTCCCTTGGAATCCTAGGATGTCTGGTGGGTGTTAAATGGAATCGAAACTGGCAAACAATTTAGTTGGAACGGAACATAACTGTTCTCAAAATTATGCAATTCTCACACTCGTGTGTGTTTATGGTAAGTCCTGAGCTTTATCAACGGTTTCCTACCCGCACCGAACAAGCATCGAACAATTACCATATCGTGTCGACAAAGGTGGAGGCTGATTCCGTTGTTCGATCAATCACCTTCAATGAGGCGTAATAAAAGGGCACCTCTCAAAGTCCATCCAACTGCTCAAATTTCTGAAAATCTGAGGCATCTCTAATCACAATATCGAATATCCTGGTAAATATCTCCTTTTGAAAGCCTCACGCTGTAAAAACTCGTACTTTTAAAAAGGACTCTGCAATGTATCCGATATGCGTATAGCATGCTTCTCCTGTGTCTCATAGATGTCGAAAGTTAAATAATTTACATATTACCGCCTACACATTACATCAGTACCCAGTTTCGTAATTTTGACCAAATCTCTTCTGAGTGCACCTACTTTTGTGGCAGTCTATATATATATCCTATAAGGCAAAATTATTATTCTCAAAGACTTCAAACAAAGTTCAGAAATATTTTTTGGGATAAAAACTTCTCTCAACTCTAGAAGCATTATAAAACATAGCTCGCATTTCCTCTATTACAGCATCAATTTTAAAACTTTAAAAAGATCTCAAAATTTTTCTTTCAAGGGACATTTCCATGTAGTCATGACATCAAAATACCAAAGTTTTATCAATAAATTTATTTTGGGGTACATCCTCCATCGCTCCAACTACAACCCCCCGTAATCTTCCTCGAAAACTATAGCGAAAATCAAAATTTCGTTTAAAAAAAACCGGAAAATAAATTCAGGATTGAACAGTGCTGAGATACGGAGCTTTGCAAAGAAAACCAATTAAAGGGGAACTTCCCCTATCGGAAACCTGGTTACCCTATGTGGATACGAAAGAATTTCGATTAATTTAGGAAGCCGTTAGTCAAATAAATGTTTTCCATCTCTTTCTCCGAAGATATCAAGCATATTATATTCGAAAACAAAAGCGGGGTGTTGTACGAAGCATTGTTCTCTCCCCTCCCCCTCTCTTTCCTTTCCGTTTTGTTTGAAGTTTTTTCCCCAAGGAAATGACAAAAATTGCTTTTTCCCAAATAGTTACTTATTATTTTGAAGGGAACCAATCAACAATATTCCGCTTCAAATAAGTACTTGTCTATTGTTTTGAAAAATGATGTCATTTAACAACAAAATTGTGTGAAAAAAACAGGAAGGAAAATTCAATCAGTTATAAAGGAATATTTACTGAATGCAACCCCAATTTAATAATAATAAAAAAAAAAATGTAAAATATGAGTCATTTATAAACTTAATCTTCTTACAAGTTTTTATTGTTTTGCAGGTCAATCAATTCTTGAATGTAGTTCTCAAATTATTGTTCGTTTACTCTGGAGATCCAAGAGGTTTAGAAATATTATCTAGCTAGTATACAGGATATATACATATAGCATAAAAATAATTTTAGATGTTACAAATGGCTTAAATTCATGTGACGTCAAAGTCACATGATAATTGCAATCACGTCTTTCCAGCCAATTGGCTCATAAATTCATGTGACGACATAATCACATGATAAATGGAATCACGTGTTTTCACCCAATTAGTTCATGCTCTTCGCTGTTGCCAACTTTTGCTTTTTACAGAAACTTTCATTTAAAATATACAAATATAAGAACAATAACGCACAAAGGTAAACAAAAATACACGCATAACATAAAAATCTTTTTTTTTTAATTTTGAAAAATTTAAAAGAATCTTAATATTTGAAAATCTTTTACCAAACTATATCAAATCTGAAATTTCCTCTAAAGTTTACAGGCAGAACAGCAAATACAAGTCTAATGTCGGTTTTGAATTCAATGGAGAACACATGATTGCATTTATAATGTGACCTTCATGAATTTAGTTCATTAAGCTGTTTATGTGATGCATGTGATTAATCACAGTTTATGAGATTAACCATGGAAAAATTGAGTAACTTTCTAGAAAAAAAATCAATTTTATTTCATTACAAAGTTAAAAAGACGAGTAAATATTATATTCGTCTTATTAAATATTAAGGAAAAGAGAACAAAACTTTTGAAAAAAATTAAGCCTTCTAAGATAACAGCTGACAAATTATTAAGCATGTACATAACTATGTTTGGAATCTTATGTTAACAAGATAAATAAAAAACTATATTTCTGGACACCATAATAACGAATTGTTAATTTTCTAGAGAAAAGACAAAAAATAAATTTCTTTTGTCCGTCTTCTTATTTTTTGTTAAGAAAAAAAAATCTAGTTATATTCCCAAAAGATATTGTTTGCTGCCTCTCCACGTAAATATAGCTTCATCATAGAAAAATAAGGTATTTTTGTAGTTTTACTTTAAAGTAATGGAAATGTTTTCTAAAAGATTTGTAAAAGCTTTACGTTTCGTTCAAAACATTCGAAGTCGCATTCGATATGCTTCTCGGTTTGTATTTCCTTCTTTCATTTTAGACATATATTGATGGAAATATATTTTTCTAAATAGAACACTTCGTTTGAAAATTTAAAACCACAACAAGAAAATCATTTTGACATGACAATATGCATAACTTTCAACAAAAACTTTACATACTTTTTTAAAAGAACTTGTTTCCAAAATCCTAATTTTAGTTTTAATTGTTAAGATACCAGTCATACGCTCAAAGGGAAATTTAACATCTGATTCACTGTGACCAAAATTATTTACAGAATGAAAAAGATGTGGAAGAGAATATCCAAAGTTTGCACTTCTAGAGTACGTTGATTAACACAGGCAAAATATTGGCGAATGTCCAAATCCGTGACAGTTAAAACAGCACAGAGGACTCGGTAGATATGATCGTACTTGGCACAGTTAAGATAAACAATAGTTGTGGGTACCGTCCATTCAGTATAGTGATTAGTGACGCTGACTGCGGTGCCGTAGGGCCTGGGTTCGAATCCCGGAGAAGGCATGGATGTTTGAATATGTATAGTGCATTCGCGGCATGAGGTTACTCTAAATCAGCGGTCGCCAAACTTTTTGACTTCACGGACCAGTAAATTCATAATTTAAATCCCGTGGACCACTAATAAGGTTTTTTTTTTAGTGTTAAATATATTTATAAAAAAATTGTGATCTAAGAACACAATTATGCAACCTAAAACATAACTTAACGCAATGAGTGAGTATATTTCACATTTTTCTGCGGAATTTTGACGACCTCTGCTCTAAACAACCGTCGAGCCGTAAGTCCTCTCGTGAGGTTGGTAGAAGGGGAAGAGAGGTGGGAGCCCCTGACCACCCTAAGGTGTTCTCCCTCAAAATTGGGATGGAATCGAGCAAAATCGTACAGTGGCATGCATGGTACTCGAAGCCAAGGCTAACAACAGGTGTAAAAATCTAGCCCTTTACCGTGATGAAGTTCGTGGGCCTTGATTTGATGTTACTGTCGATCAGGTGGCATAAGTAACAACAACAGTAATAGTTGGTACTAGAGTTCGGTTAAAAAAAGTTTTGCATCTTTATTCTTACAGTAATTCTTCTGATCTGAACCAAGCCCTGATCAGAAAATCTCTTCAAAGATTTCTGCTACAGAAGTGCACAAGTCATGAACCAAAATAACATCAAGCAGGAATTTAGTGTTTTGTGAGGACTTAAAGTAAAAGGGGAAACTTCAAATGTTATTCCTGATTAAAATAACTTTGGAATGCAAGACAGATTTAGTTTCCAGAAACAAATCACTGATCATAATTTTTTCACAGACTTAAGTTCGTCACCCAATCTTGTAATGGTTTTTCCAAAGCCTGTCAAGCAAACTCGAATGCCCAGTTACTCGAAAGATTGTGACTCGAGGGAGAAAAAAAAGCCGACTGAATTAGTAGACAGTAGTAAACACAGCTGTTTTGTTGAATTTCCTAAGTATAACAATAAAATAGTGCCCGTGTTTAAATCAAGAGACAATAAAACACATGCTTGGAAATCTGTCTAGTTTTCAAATTTGGAACAAATATAATTAAATATTCTTTGTGTGTAAAATTACATTTGAATCTTATTCTTCGTCTAAATATATTGCTTGAATCTTTGATAACATTTGTATTACGATGTTATTAGGTATTGTCAATTGTCTGCAAAGAAAGGGAAAAGAAACGCTATGTCAACTTAAATATATCTTCTGATGAAACACAAAGCAAACTTTCTTACTGAAAACATTGGCAGAAATAAATAGAATAAATATAAAACTCGGTTTAATCCCAATAGTAACAAAGAGAGAGATAGTGAATATAGAACAGTTAAAACCTCTAAAGCATTGTGCTCCAATTAACTCCAGAAATAAGAGGCAAATTCTATTTTCAAAACCTACACAACTTTTATACGCAAACTTGAAATGATTTTGTTTTCTATATTTCTGCACGATTTGTTAAGAACAATATGTTCCGGAACAAGAAAACAATTCAGAAGGCTTAAATGTAAGCAAATACTAATAAAATTCTTCCGCATTCGAGTCAATTGTGGATCGTCAACACTTGATACCGAAGTGCAATTTGAAACATTTCAGTAATTCCATTCGTAATTAACGCACATGGAAGTACGTTCCTGAGAACGTGTAAAATAAGTAATAACCTTTTGTAACGGTGAAATAAAACATGCAAAGAAGATAATTTAAGAGTTTCAGAAAAGTCAACACGTCTCTCTCGGTTGTTCGAATGAGAGAGCTTAAAAGCACAAGGAATGTTCTGAAATTGTAATTAGAGAAAATGACGAATTTTGAACTTAACAAGATATTTAATTGAAGTTTTTAAATATAAAAATTAATTATTTTACAAATGGAAAATTTTGAAGACATATTTCTCGTTAAGAGAATGATACATTATTTGTTTGAATCAGCTATCAAAATTGTTTTAATATTTACGTAAGGCATAGACTAAAAAAATGACAGTTAATTAAAATAATAAAAATCAAATATATATTTTTATAAAAATAACATATTTATGTTTAATAAGTAACGTGAATTAGAATAATTAAGAAAATTTCAAATGAACTGAAATATATACATATATATCCACATCCAAAATAAGGATTTGATATAAACCTAGAATCTATACAGATTTTAGATTTTGTTTTATAAGCCTATATTAAAAAATTATAGTTCGAGAAAAATAATGCTTAAGAGTAGAAAGCTGTTTTGATTTCGAATAATTTGATAAATATATAGTCCTGAAGGAACATACTACGCCAAACAAATCGTGAAAAAAATTCAATTGCCATAATTTTTTTTAAAAAATGAAACAAAAAAAAAAATTAAAAAAATGAAACTACACACAAGGTTTTGTAATAAAATAGGTAATAACTTTACATCAAAATGTAAAATTCTTTAAAATTAAAAAGGCCAATATATCATATCCCTTCAAAGATAAAACGTGGGAAAGTATTCCGAAAATGGTTCCTAAAAGATAAGAATTAATTTTTTTTTTTATTTGCTTCCTCAAACGTACTTGTATTTTTTTTTTAATACCTTCCCAATTTTCATACAAATCTAAAAGCATTCGTTATAGAAATGTTTAAATAATACTAATACAATCTTAAATGTTCTAGATATATCTTTTGTAACATGCATTTAATAAAAAAGAATTTTACGATTTTTAACGAATTTCAACAGTAAATTAACGATATTTTTCCTTTCATTCATCAAAATTATAATGTAAAATATTTTTTTTTTTCATTTTAAATTAATAAAGTTAAGGTTCCATTGCATTAGGTATTGTTTATAAAAAAAAAGGAACAAAAACGTGAAAAAGATTATTCTAAGGCGGTAAAAGCTTAGATAAGATCCTTCTAAACATAGCATGTTTGCAGAGAGTTCCGTATAGATTTCCCAAGTTCATTCAAGATAGGTTTTCTATAGAAACATTTCTATTAGTTACCTTTCACTACAATATAAAGAAAGGTCATAAAAAAAGTAAAAAGGAGCGATTTCACGATTATAATTGTTTACGACACACAAACATACTTTTTTTAAAGACACTATTACTGAAAATCGCCTACACACAAACTAAAAAAAAAGTTTATCTTAAAAGCAAACAATTAAATCTCTAAAAAAATCTTCACTAAGTTATTTTTTATCATCAACCTTCTAAACTCGATTTTGCTCTGATAGAGGATCTATACAAACATTTAATAACGCAGTTTCATTACTTAACCTTTAAAAAAAAATTCAAACACCAAGCGCAATATTCAATTAAAAAGAGTTAACTGAAGCCACATGCGCAGATGTTTTAGACGCTTTAAGTAAATATAAAGTTCAAGTCATACACACAGTATTTTTGTAAGGGTAAATAAATGAGAAAAAAAAATTCATTTTCGCCCTTTTTAGCTCGATTAATATTTCCTAGCTAAGCGCCGTTAAACAACATTGCGATAAATTTAATCATAGCTATTATTTTCAGGGAAATGTTTTTTTATAATAGATTATATAAGTAGATTTTAAATTATATAGGTCACGAGAAATATTAAAGAAAGGTATTGGTTTAAGCCCTTAGAAACACATACATTAACAGAAATAAATTATTGAAGCAACATTATTTTGTTCCTGGGTGAGTGAGTGAGTGAGTGTAGAGTTTTATGGCGCAAGAGCCAATTTTGGCTATGCTGCGCCAAACATTTGTTATATATAAAAAATTTAAAATTTTATAAAATATTTAAATATAAGGATAATACAGTTTTAAAAAGTTAAAATTCTAATCACATTAAACCGTTTTCAAATAAATAAAGAGAAAATTTGGTGGGG
>BMAV01027799.1:8702-26645 GCA_019973955.1 Trichonephila inaurata madagascariensis | reverse complement strand
ACATTGTTCACATTGTAAGAATATGAAACACATTGTTCACATTGTAAAATCATAATACATTTGAAGAGAGAAAATTCTTCCTTTAATTTTTAAAAAACGAACTCGATTCATCATGAAGGTGTGTACTAGTTCAATCAAAATTTACTTTAAAAAAACATAGGAAGATCCTTGTTTGCAATTTTATATTACAACTCAACAAAGCTTTCTATTGCAATTTTTTCTATTGTAAAAAAATTGAAAGAGTTGGTTATAATCAATGGAGATTTTTTTCTTTTGAACGTCGTATGAAGGAAGGATATAGATTATTGTTTTTACTGCTACCTAGAAAACTTTATGAAAGAAAAAATAAAAAATAAGATAACAAACTTGTTCAGAAAGGTTTTGCTTTTTAATAAAGCAAAACATACGAATTATAAAAGTAATACTTGCAATTTTGTTTTGTTTATTTTTTTTCATGAATTTACTTTGTAATAATCACTGAAGTATAATTTTGCATTTGTTAACCTCCATCGTGGGCCTTAGGAAGATAACTTCTCATCTACATGATCTTACGAAATGCACCTGTGGGAAGCGCGCGCGCGCGCAAACCCATTTTAATATACTGACCTTGCTATTTTAATGATGGGAAAACTAATTCCCGCTTCAATTTTGTGCTACTGCACATAACCCATCGATTATCACAGTGATTCCCAAAGGGGTCTATATCGACCCCCAGGGGACTACGAGGACCTTCAAGGGGTCCACGTCATCGAAAAAATTATTTGGGGGTCCATGAGGTGTAAGTAGGGGTCTATTATATTGGTTCTCTTTAAACTAGATCTTAACTTGAATTTTTAAAAAAATTTAATCAAGTGGAAGCCAAATTTTACCTATTTAACAGATTTATTTACTAAACATAATGAGTCAAATTGGCACTTACAAGGTGACAACATAAATTTTATTAAAACAAGAACCATTTCAGCGATTTTTTCCAGAATTAAGCTAAAAAGGTATGGTACTGGAGGTCCCGAATTTTCTGAATTTGTCACAAATGAGCTGTCAGGACGTTTTAACCTACGTTCAGTATTTAAATGCCACTTATTCAAATTTTGAAACTTGATTTGAGAATGCTTTGTCTATGGTAATTACTACAGCAAGATATGAATTCATATGGTCACACTGAAAAAACGTCACATTACAGTAGGAACTGATTGGAATAAGCACTAACGAAGATTTTAAAATGAAGTTTAGAAACGGATGTCAGCTATTTTGTCTTTAACAAGACAAACCTGTTATTTGTCCCGAGTTATGGAATAACGTGAAAAAGTTTTTAATTGCTGTTCTTAGTGAGAAGGAATTTCAGAGTGGTCGTTGTGCCAAACTACGAAACAAAAAAAGGGGGAATTGGGGAAACTGGACACTACTGTGACAGAGGAGATTTAAGATTAAACCTGGCAAGGTTGATACAAATGTTGAACATTTATTATTGTAGCACCAGATTCTCATCCCTCCAATTAAAATCATTTGTTTGAGTGTTTTTTATTTTTTTTTGTATCAGTTACATTAAGTATCAGTTACTTTATGTATTAATTAACTTTTAATTTAATTAATTAATATGCGCTTTTTAAGTTTTAAACACTGCACTACATTAAGAGAATTAAATTTCTAATCGTAAAGTAATAGTAGTACCAGCAGTCAAAAAGACATATAAGTTGATAAATTTGCAAAAATTCATTATTAATTAAGCAGGGGTCTACCCAAAACCGAAAAATATGACAAGGGTTCCGTGAGACAAAAATGTTTGGAAACCTCTGGATTATGACATCTGTGAATCGGACAAAAAAAAGATGGTACTCAAGAAGCGCCTTGTCTGTCGCTGTATATAACGATATCATGGGAGGGGTTGATCATTTCGATCAAAGAAAACAAAGATATCAATTAAGATCAGTAAAATGGTGGCATTGTATCTTTTATTTTCTTATTGACCTTGCCATCATAAATAGTTTCATACTGTGGCAATTGAACAAAAGAAAAAGAAGCTTAGTCCAGCTAACATTCCGTACAACATTAGCTCGTCAGCAAATTGACGGATATTCCTCCAGAAAAAGTAAAAGGCATTCTGCTAGCTTCTAAGCAAAGAAGTGTGCAGTTCCGGATGATGTGCGCTTAGCCAGTGTAGGAAATTATAAGCTAAAGATGTGGTTTCCAACTATAGACGATGTAGGAAATGTAGCAAAAAGGAACAAGAAAAGAGGACTCGCTACGTGTGAGCAGAATGTGCCCTTGTGAACTGTAACATGCTTCTTATCTTTTCATGGCAAATAATCACCATTTAATTTTATTTTTTTATGACGGTGAATGGTTCCTTGGGAAGTATTCTTCCCACCCTAAAAATTTAAAAGTTAACATAGAATTCCACAAAATGAAATATATTTCTTTAAATGCTATAGGTTAATTGTTAATCGAACATAAAAATACGCGAGAAATTCAAAAGAGAAATAAATGGCCGACGAAATGAGGTTAAACATAACATTATATTTCAATAATTTCATTTCAAAGAATAATTTGTATGAGGAACTTCATCTGGATCTATTCATCAGCTATGAATCAATACTTTAAGCATTTCATTTTAATTTAAATGAATTCCGAGTTTGAATCATTTTCCAAAAGTTTTACTTCGAGTGGATCTGAGAACAAAAGGCAGTACCTGTTTTTAAAACCTTCAACACCGTGGAAGGAGAGGATCTATTTCAGTAAACCTATTTTACTAAATAATTTTCGAAAACGTGTTGCAGGTAAGAGAGGTACTGCGTATCTGAAGATCCACTTCCAGCTATCAAAATGTGAAGATGATAGTTGCTATTCATCTCAAACGGTGCTGTTCCCGAAAGCTGAAGAGGAAAACAGAGCTTAAAATATTTCAAATAAGTCTCTTATATGTATTTCAATACCTTCGCTCCCTATATGTCATCGGCATTGTTCTACTAAATGATATGGCACTTATCTCTGTTTGAATTTATTAAGTTTCAATGCAATACGATTCGGTGGAATGGTTTTATTTCATTTCTTTTTATCTACAACATTAATATTTTCATTCTCAATGAGCATCATTGCATTTTTAGAATTACCTCTCTTTAAAACATATATTGAGGGTTATTTCTTAACTCGCGTTCAAAATTATAAGGTTGCTAACAGTAAATATTATTAAGGTATCCGAGACTACGTTCGGAACCGTGATTTTAAAAAGGTGCATAAATGGATAATTTTCATGATATTTACTATCACTTAGATTAGAATACATGTATAAAATTGTTTTAAGGACATTTTGACAAAAAAAATTATTTAAATACAATATTCCGGCAAAAAATTAACTTAGAATAACCTTTTTTCAAAATGTTCTCCTTTTGTGAAAATGCTTCTATTATAATAATATTTTGCCTGTACATAGCTAAGATTTCTGTACAGAGGCTCAACTATGATTTTTGAAAAATTCACATTATTTTTAGAGTTACAACCATTTGAAATAATTATCGGCGTTTTTTTCTTAAAATTTCTCCCCTCTGTTGTCGTAAAACACGGATAAACCCACTTCTAAGATATATATTTTAAAAATTCTAGTTGAGCCTCTGTACAGAGGTCTGACCTATATACACACAAGTAATGTATTATTATAATAGAAGCATTTTTCGCAAAAGGAGAATATTTTGAAAATGGGTCATTCTATGTTCATTTTTTGTCAAAATATTGTACTTAAATAATTTTTTATTGTAATAATATTCTTAAAACAATTTTATATACGTTTTCTAATCTATGTGACACTAAATATCCTAAATATTATCCATTTATACGCTTTTGCAAAATCACGGTTCCGAACGTAGTCGGATACCTTAAACAATTTTACTACTTTAATCTCATCCTTTAATCATTTTTATTTAAAATAATTAATTTATCGGAAGAAAATCACATTTTCAAAAATTTAAAATCCTTTTTTACCCCTAATTTTCTATTTATTTTAAAAACCAATGATGTTTAGAAAGTATTGCAAAATATTATTTACAATTTTATTGGCATTTTATGCTATGGCATTTGCTATGCGATACTATGCTATGGCATGCTTATTGCCATTTTATGCAGCTTTGTATTTAAAGACAATCCATGATACATGCTTTGTTATACAATATAAAAAGCACACTCGGTTAATTGTAAACCATTTGCTCTTTTTTTCTCATTTAAATTTTATTATATACAGTTAAATGTTTTGTAGGATATGGATCAATAATGGCTATAATCCCATTTTATGTTGCTAAACCTCCAGGGTCTGATGAAGTCAGACAAAAGATCCTTTAAATCGTTGACTCCCAAAAAATCCAGCGCAAGAAGGGGATCAGCGTAGATATCTTTTCTTGTGAAATCCATGCAACGCATTATGAGTTCGGGGGAAGCCTGGAGATCTTGATACCTTGCACAAATGAAGATCTTTTTGTTCGCTGAGAATGAGAGGCACTTGATGTGACCACTGGCAAGAGGAGAGGGTGTAGTCTGGGAGCATCTGCCAAACTTGAGAACGAGGGCAAGACCGGATCTATTATCCGCATACCAATGATGAGAAGGAGGCAAACCTCCACTCCACCAATTTTTTTTTTTTTTTATGAGAATAATTCCAGATAGAAAGGGCGGATGTGGAGGGAGTTGAAAGATCACAGCCTTCTTTCGCTAATTTTTGTCCGCCATTTCATTGTCATTAATTTTGACATGAGAAGGGATTCACTGAAAATGGATATCATGGTGCAGCGATATATATTTCAGTTTGTGTAAGATGGAAATACTGGTTTTGTCACCAACAATAAACCATTTGTAAAGGTGTTGAAGCGAACTACGGCTATTAGACAGAATACAAAGATTGTAGCTGTATCTAAATAAAAACCAGTACTTAGACATCACGCGAAGACGATCGTTTTGGCGTGATCGATAAAGTACTGGCGTTCGGAACAGTAGGTGCCCGGTTCGAATCTACCTACATTGGTGACCTTCGACTGAAGTAAGAAAAAGCAACTTTTTCTGAACTGTCGTGACGCCATCTACCACAAGAAAAATAAATAATAATAAATAAGAAGAGAGAGAGTAAAAAAATAATAATATAAATAAGAGAAGGAATAATAAAAAACATACTCTCTCCGCACGAAACAAACGATAGATCACCTTTCTCACATCTTAGCAAGAAGAATAAAATAAATAAATAAGAATAAATAAAAATAATGAGAGAAAGAGAATAAAATAAATAAATAAACATGCTTTCTCCGTAACGAACGAAAAAAAATCGTTCGCCCATCCACATCTCACTGGTGGGAGAGTAGTGTAGCGGTATCTAAATAAAAACCAGTACTTAGACATCACGCGAAGACGATTGTTTTGGCGTGATCGATAAAGTACTGGCGTTCGGAACGGAAGGTTCCCGGTTCGAATCTACCTACAAGATCACTGTTATTTTCTTAAATAGAATGGCTTCAAATCCCGCGTCAATGACTAATCCCTTTTTATTATATACTTGTATAAATATCTTTATTTACAAACAGCTTTACTGAACAAGTTATTTCTAAAAAGTAGGAGGATGCGGTAGCCGAGTAGTGAGGGTCACGTATTCGTGATCAGTGTGTCATGAGTTCGATCCCTTGTGCTGCTAAAGATCCATTGCGTAGAGAAGTTGATGCACGTTAAATCCGTCGAGGATCAAAGTCCTTTCGTTGGTGTAGAAGTTTGGAGGGTGGTTGCTGACTCAGGTGTCTTTCTCGTCACTTGACCAAGGTTTAAAATTTCCAGATCCATCACCAATAGCCCTCATATTGCTTTATATAATGTGATGTTGATAAAAGCCCAAATTAAATTTGAAAAGTGGGAAGAAAATATGTAGAATACAAATAAAAATTTTCCTTATATAACCCTTATTAAAAATTATTTTCAATTTTTGTATTAAAAAAATACCACCTCTCTCACAAACTTTGTGAGCTCTGATTGAAAAATAGGAACATGTATATATTGGTCTTCTGCTCCTTTTTTTTAAGTAGAGTTTTCCGTTAAAACCTTTCACCAACAGAATCCTTAAAAAATTCTTTTTCTACTATTTTTTGTAACGTTTTCTGCTTGAATAATGTTCTTGTTGCTACACTCAAAAAAAAAATTTCCCCCTTTTTTTTTTTTTCGCTTATGAACGATTTAAGTACTAAATTAATTTACACATTGTTGAAAAAATGAATTTATAGTGAACTCTAAGCTCGATTACAACTTTGTTTACTTTAATTCTGGACTACTAAATTTTCAGTTCATTTAGAAGTGTCCGAAGCCTAATTAGAAAGTAGTTGATGCTTTTTTGTAATCAATAAAGTGTATTAAATTAACACATTTTTTCCCCTTCAAAATTTATTTGGTTCTAATACTTACCTTAGAAAAAGATTCCAAATTCTGTTAGTTTAAGTTTAAAAACTAAGTATTATAAATGCGATAACATAGTTGATCAAATTAAAAAGATTAATATATTTCTTAAATATTCTATTTTTTTAAAGTTCAAAACATGACACGTACCTTTTAATCTTTTTGCTTGCTGCAAAACTTCTTACGAAAAATTGTGTGTGAAAGGGGTAACCCTTTCATTTAAACACTTTATATATTAAATTATGGTGGCTAATAAATAAACTTGATTTCCAGAAAACTGTAAAACGAAGCATCTGGTTGTAAATGAAGAGAAATTTCAGTTCCTTACTTTTTTTTTTACTGTATCAATATATCTTCCACATATTCAGGCATGCATATGAATGCGTCTCGATTGGAAAGGATTTTCATTAGATTTGTGAGATTAGTAGGGTAGCCCAATCAAAGGATCGTTTGACATTGGGTTCGGAATGATGCCACCATTCGACGGCAAAAGTGGTTTGAAATAATGACGATATCAAGGTATCCAACTACCCTAAAATCATGATTTTTTTTAGATCGACAATTTATTTATGGTTTTATTTTATATGCCATCTTATTAGTTTTATAAAAATACCAAGTTTTTTTTATATTCCATTCACTAGAACAAAAACTATAACTTTAGTAAAAACAAATGCCATAACTTTAGATAAGATGTCAAACTTTAAAATGCATTTTACTCCAAATGTGTTTTTCTTTTCGAAAAGCTCAAACGGTAACCGTGATTGCTCAAAAAGTTTTTAAAGTAATTTGGTGAAATTTTTTATGTATGTGTTCTGTATTACAGTAGAAATGTTTTAACCTTCAGATTTATCAATCACTACTTTTTTACAAAATGTACAGTTCTTTATGGGAATATTCACTCTTTTTTTAAGAAATTTCATATGATAACTAAAATAAAATGCTCTAGTTTTTGTAAAAATTAAAATATCTCTTATCCTGAAGGCCATTTCAAAAATGAATAACACAGCAACACATCAGAATTGAAAAATTGTTCATAAACTTTTGGTACAGAATGTGCCCCATTTATGTTATTTTTTGCTAATTTTTATCCATTTTTTCCTAGTTCCGTAGTAATAATTTATTTTTCTCTTCTTAATTTTAGCCTTTTTTTCTTAAAATGTACTAAATAAATCTAAAAACCACACAAAAATCTCCATATCTCAATTATTTTTTTTAAAAAAAGTTGTCGCAAGTCGTCGGATACCTTAAATTGCTTCAAGTTTTGCATTTTTATTACTTTACTATTAAAAAACATAAATAACTTTACTCTATAAATTGATCATTTATTTGATAAACAGAATGTCAGAAAATTGAATTTTTTATAAACTTGTAAGCAAATGTGTACAGTCTACGTATTTAAGACGACAAAAATCTTTTTTAAATGCCTTCTCTTTTTGCTTTTTGAATTTATTTAATTCACTCTTTCATGCGCTGAATTTTTGACAAAAATAGTGCACTAGAAGGAAATAATTACAAATATTTCAGATAGACCTCACAAAACTGTAATTATCAAATACAAAATGCATTCCCTTTATTTTTTCGCAGTATTACACATGTTTATTGTGGCAGATAGATTTGTTGTAAGTTATACATTTTTTAAGAATAATATTAATTAAAAATAATATTTATTATTTAAAATAATATCAAAAATAATATTTCTATATTTATTATTTATTTTACAAAATTACGCAGATGTCTTGAATGAGCTAAATATATATAGCTCGCGCGCGCGTGTTCAGTAAAAAAATAAATACAACTATTACACTTATTATATATAAGTTGATTAAATAAAAACTAGATAAAATAAAATAATGTATCGACTAGAATATTTTAAATTAAAATTAACATTAAATAAATTAGGACTAAACTAAATTTAAGCTTACAACATTAGATTAGGAAAAACTGAAAATGTTTTAATATATAAGATGAAGAAGTGTATTTATTTATTTTTTCCAATTATAAAATAACTAGCTAAAGCTACCTTTATGCCTAGGGAGGAAAAAATCAGGTTTCCAGAACTATCACGCTGCTTGAAGTGTGATGGTACAAAATATGTACCACCTATTTTTTAAAAGTTTGGAAACCCTTTATTTCAAAAAGTATTTAATATTATTAATATGTACCAGCTTTTGTTTAAGAAGATGGCCTTCAAAAGCGTGGTGTCACATTTTTTGTACTCTCATATTTTCATACTAGTAATGCATATGTAAGGTACTAATTATTGTAATATTGACTTATTTAGTTACATAATATAAATACTCTCTCTCTTACCTGATTTATATCAAATATCACAAGAATCATTCTCATTTACACTTAAAAATACACAACACAGTCACTTCCAAAAAGTACCGCTCAACAGACTCACAGCTGATCAAAGAATAAACTACTGCATAAGCCCATTGCATATAATTAGCTTCTGACATCTGTTGGAAACTTGAATAACTGCTAGGAGTTGACCTCTGTGGTGGTTCAGAGAATGTACCATCTAGCATGAGTCTCCGAGGCATTCAAACAAGTGGTACGTTTTATGTACCACAACACAATTAACGAATAAAAATTGGTGGTACAACATATGCACCACCAAGCATGAAAGAGCTAAAACATTAAACACTTTAACTATACTCATGTCCACAAAATTAAGATGACAAATATGTTTTTCTTCATAATTTTAAAATGCCTCCAGTAAAACTGATAAAATTTATATTTTATATATTTTAAAGAATGGGTAATATAGTAATAACCTTCAGTTTAGGAAAACATGTTGTTTAGCGTTAGTTTTTGTATAACTACCGGATTGAGACCGTTCAAGCAATGGGAATTTTGCCTCCAGTTTCGTGAATATTACATTAAAATAAAAAATTAATCTTTTTGCAATGATAATGACTTCTCACAATTATTTAAAAGATGTCTTGAGAAGGAGAATGGTTGGCAGGCTAAAAACTGACTATTCTCAAGTGGAGGTAGCTCGATGGTTACAAGTGGCCCGAAAGTGGTCTCCGAGTTATGGAACCAATTTCGAACAAGTGGTTATCCCCAAGAAGGTCAGCCAAGGTCGCTACAAAGCATTAACATCTGCACAGGATCGCTACTTAGTATTAAGCACATGACGACATAGGCCGACAATGGCTCCTCAGCTTGCTCGTGACCTTGTTGCTGTGTCTCAAAGAATTTTCGGGCAAACAGTCTATAGCCGTTTTGCAGGGACTGGCCTTTATGCCCGGTGTCTTTCTTGAGTGTTCTTTTGAAGGTAAGACAGGTTATTGTGGAGCCGAAAGCATCACTCGTGGACACCACAAGATTGGGGACGTGTTCTTTCCAGTGATGATTCGAAGTTTATCAGACAAAAGTGATTCTCGTCGAATCTTCATCTGGAGTGAAAATGGAGCTCGTTTTCATCGCTCTTACTTAACAAAAATCAACAGATTTGGTGGTAAAGGAATTCTTGTGTGTCGTGGAAATATGTTGGGCAGTCGTACACCACACACACTATACATTTTCGATGCGGGTACTGTCAACTCACAGCCCTATAATGATGAGATCGTGGAAGTCCATGGGATGTATTTCTGGATGCTATGGGCCCGGACTACACTTTTATGGACGATAATTTCACACTCACATTGTTCATGAATTTCATGAAGAAGCGGGTGAGTGAGTGAGTGATTTTGGAGTTTTATGGCGCAAGAGCCGAATTCGGCTATACTGCGCCAGTAAATAATTAAAAATTACTGCGTAAATTTTAAAAATAATTAAAAATCTAAAGCATTGATATGAACACCCTTTTTTTTTAGAATATTAAAAACCAAAATTAAATAAAGCACCAAACATATATTAAAATTTTAAAATATTTCATAAAATATTTAAAAAACAATGAACATATAGTTTCAATAAGTTAAAATATGAAATCATGTAAAAAATGTTTTCGAATGATAAAATCTACCATAATTTGGTGGGGAATATTCCCCACCAAGTCAGAAAAGTTTTTTAACAGACAAAGACAAACAAAGTTAAATATAGTAATCCGTCATTTCTTTTGATATTTAGTTGGTGTTATTATATGCATGTAACCTCCTCTTATGTGCTTAAATTGTTCGCGTTCATCCTCATCTATATCATATACAATCATATCCTCATCTTCTGAGGTACGATGAACATAGCTTTTCTTAGGTGTGTGAGGTGTCATTTTAATTTCAATGTCTGCCTTTTGTTCTTTTGCATGCCTTTTTCTATTTTTTGAATTTTGTTTTAATCGTTTTGGAATTTGGGATGTGTTAAAATGTTCCTTATTGGATGTAGTAGCTGGGGCTGTAGCTTATGGGATGTAGTAGCTCTGATATGGGAACTGATGATTGAACATCAGTTGATAGAGCGGCAAATTTATTAGAAGTTGTAAGAACTGGGAGTATTTCAGTTGATAACGATGAAGCGGAAGAATTTAGGCTATTGCTAGGGGAAGTAGTAGTAGTAGTAGTAGTAGTAGTAGTAGGAATGGGTATTGGTAACAAAGACTCGCTTTGATGAAGAAGCGGATATTCACCGTGTAGAATAAACCTCGAGATCTCCGGATTACAATTACAATGAATATGTTTGGGAAAGTCTAGGAAAAGCCATTTCTCAGCGTGGCTCCCCTCCCAGGAATCCCCAGGAATTAAAAAATACCGCTTTTGGAAAAGTGGACTTGGTTGTCATAAATACTTATTGACACCCTCATAAACAGCAGGGTCCCTCGCTGTGAGGCTTGTATAACAGTTCACAGTACTCACTATCCATATACATCTCCATTATTTTTCTCTGATTCATGATTTTCCACTTTTTGATATGACTTATATCTTAATTCACTATTAAAATCTTTTCCATATTGTTACGTTGCTATTTTCTTTCTGACATTGCAATATGTCTTTGTGCCATATTCTGTAGCAATGCAGTGAATTGATCATCAGTTTTCGCAAATTTTATGTTTGTGATCTTAATTTTGGAAACGAATGTATATTGAATGCATTGGAGCAGTTGTATTTTCATTATACCATGTATTGTGAATTGTTCATATACACTGCCCTTCATCTTCAAGAGTAATTTTCAACTATTAATTTTACACATATTTATTTTTACATATAATAGTCTACATTTAATTACAAAGCTTTTAGAAAGCAAAATTTTACACATTATGTAATGTACTGAAAAAAATACACCGTAAAATCCGGCGTATAACGTGAATCTATACTTTCAAGCTGTATTTTTTAATTTTTAGAAATATTCGCCGCATAACGCACATCCCTTTTTTGAAGAAGAAACCTGAAACACACGTGAGCAATTCTCTTATGTTTTGAAGACATTTATTCGAAGTATTATTCCAATTTTTAAAAAAAGTTAGTACACTTCTAGAACTACAACCTTTTAAGTTTATAAGGAATGTCATTTCTTTTTAAATAAATAGTATTCCGATCTATGTAGAAGTCTAACTTTTTTCTATGCTCCTCTTTTTTTTTATTTTTAGAGTTCTCATTTTTATACCTGGCATATAATGCGTATCCGTAAAGTTCGATCTTATTTTATATGTTAAAAGTGCGCGTTATACGCCGAATTTTACGATAATGTAATTATAAAACGTTATGCAGTTAGATTCAAAAGATATGAAAAAATTTGCACATAGAATTTAGGGAAACACTAAAACAAGAAAATAAACTATAAAAGCTTTTAAAATTAATTCCTTCCTTTCTCAGTGGCTGGCTCGACAGCCCAGGGTGGGCATTGGCTTTCTCATGAAGCGTTTTCCAGGCTGGCCTTCTTCCTGCGGGTATTTTCCGATTCTTAATTCTCAAAACAAGGAAATATTTTTCTAGAGCATCAATCCATCTAAGATTCCGCCTGCCCTTTCTTCGTGTGCCAATTGGCTGAGCATTGAAGACTTTTTTATTGGTGCGGTCTTCGTTCATTCTGACAAAACGTGACCTGCCCATTTAATTCGTTGCATTTTGTTGAAGCTAACAATGTCAGATTCATTATATGATTGATAGAGCTCGAAATTTGATCTTCTTTCTTTCGCTATTTTCTACTTTCCTGAATTCCTCCAAAAATAAATCTTAAAATCTTCCTTTCGTAGATACTTATCATGTTCTCATCTGTTCGAGACATGGACCAAGTTTCACATCCATAAGTTAATGCTGGTCTTAAAAGACTTTTATGCAATAGAGCCTTTGTTTTTCTTTTGATTCAATTCAATTTCATATATTTTCGTATTCCATTAAAAAATCCATCAGCCATAATAATTATCTTTTTAAAATTAACTAGCAATCAGCAATTTTAGTTAGAGGTTAAAAGAGTTATAAGGCTTTATTAATGAGAGTTGCTCTATAAGAATTCTACGTTTTCAATAAAAAAAAAAGAAAAAAAACGAGTCTTACAGTAGTCGCATATGATGTGCAACATCTAGCATGTTATCATGGTAAATACGCAATATTAACTTTTTTCCTGAAAAAAATATGAAAAAAAATATATATATATCTCACTTGCGCACGCGGGTATGATTGGAAATAATTTGCTATCGAATAATTACATCTTTAATGAAAATTGTATTTAATTAACAACAGGAGTAATGTGTGCAATATTTTATCAAAAATAACTATTTTTGTTCAATTTGGGGAAGAACGGCGACAATAGACTGATAACTAAAATATGACACATATACTTGTGATTTCCAAGTATTTAAAAACCGTTGAAAAACAGCGTCAATAACAGTACCTCTGTTAGAAGTCGAAACAGTTTGAATTGTGTTCATTTCGAGCTTGAGTTCATCATTCATAAAAGCTATGAGAGGCTCAAATTTTGGCAAACTGAAGTTAAAGTTAAAATCACCACTCAAAATCAGGGGAAACGAGTGATAATTTTTTTAAAAGAGCAGAACCACCTTCGTTATATGTTAAAAGTACAAAATGCAGGAAATCTTTAATTTTTTTTTAACCGTTTGATTCGAAGAAAAGTATACGACCACCGAAAACACTGTTTGCCCGTTTTCAAATAAGCATTCTGCCGCACTTATGTCCCCCAATATCATGACTAACGGATTTAGAGTCAAGTGCTCGAGTGCTTGATGGCTACTAGAGTTTGACGAAAAGCGAAAAGGGTAGCGAAAAGACACGGCCACGCGTTCTCATTGGTCAAATCAAGTACCGCGCGCTTACGTCACATCCTGTTACACACATACGTCCCTTTTCACGAAATCACTCCCACAGAAACCAGCAACCGAAAGGAAAGACGTTACACATCAAAAAAGAATTTCATTTCAACACAAAACGTTTTAAAAGCATACAAATTTTCTTGGACAATTAAAAAAACTCCTCTTTTGAATGAATTTAAAACAGTACGAAATCAATATATTTCTTCTAAGAAATTCAAAAGTTAAAATATATTTCAGTTCGATTGTCACGCCTGAATCAGACCAGTTAACCTTTCTTTTCGAGCAAAGCCAATTACAGTGGTGGCGAGATACCTTAGAAGTTCGCAGTAAATTAACAGACTCCCTGAAAACCGAAAGAAGCATATTTTAATTCCCTATTAACCACCCCCAAGAATTTGTTACACTTGTGACTGTTTGCTAATTAGCTGTCATGAACAAGGGTCGGAGTATCAAACGAATTTAAGCAAGGGGCGTCTCCCCTTTCCTCCCCCTTTCATCGTAAAGGAAGAACGTGAAAGCAATTTCCTCTCAATCGCTATGATTGTCAGAAATCGCATTTTTATTTTTTCTCATTGCTTTGGCAGAAAATAAGAAATGTTTGTTGTTTCATTGGCTGTGACCGCAATTGTTTTCGATCCAGTCTAAGAGAAAGGTAATTTAGAGAACCGATGTTGCTTTTAAAAATGATATTCATATTTAGGCCAATGAGCAGGACCAGTTAAAAATCCCTTCGATTGTTTGGGGGTCAACTTGGAAGTAAATGAAAAATGTAAATAATAACATTTATTTTAAATCATGCGAAAAAAAAGTGATAACCGGTTCAATATGAAGGTGACAGATATTTTCAAAGTAAAGAAAATAAATAATATATTGGTGCTTGCATTATATCTATGCATGTATGTTATGCTAATATCCAGAAAAAATTTTAATGAAAGGTTCACTGCACGGTTGTTGTTTTAAAACAATTACCACAAAAACAAGAGGAAGTATTATATCTATTATACACACACAATGAGATACCAAGGTTCAAACTCCGGGCTGAGCAATGTCGACTCAACCTTTCATCTCTTAAGTGGTTCGATAAATGAATACCAAACTTGCTTGGGAACTTAACACTGAAGGTTTCGCGTCCGACTGACCGGAACATCTGCTCATGCACCTCAGAACCCAAGATCACGTATACTGAGTTAAGCACAGTAGGCCTTGGCCCTCATGAGCTGTGGCGCCACTGCACCACAATGAGATGCAATACACGTGTTTTCTAAGAAAGTGAGACTTTGATGGTTACGTGATACATGTAGTGTCTGGCTACTGTTGGGTGGCCTCGGTAGCCGAGGGGTCAAGGTATCGGATCGTGGCTGACCTAGTCACGAGTTCGAGACCAGTACCACTAAAGATCCGCCATGTAGGGCAGCGATGCAAGTTAAATCTGTCGAGAACTCAAATGTCCTCCCGTTGGTGTGGTGTGGTAGTTAGGAGAGGGGGTGCCAGCTCAGGTGTCGTCTACCTTGGTTCAAAATTACGTGGTCCGTCGCCAAAAGCCCTCGAGTAGCTGAACAGTGCGACGTTAATATTCACTCATTCATTCTGGCTACTGTAGGCGGTACATTATGGAATGTTGGCGTTATTTTTCGAGTTTTCAGAGAGGGGTTACTGTTTTTTTAGAGAGAAGGTGATAGACCCTCGAGCAAGACGGTGAGGGGTCAGAGGAGTCGCTTGTTTTGGAAGCTCGAAGCGTTGGACTCTGAATTTAGTGTTAAGGAAATTGAGTTTCTTTGTTGTGTAGACCAACGTACCGTGCGTGGTCTGCTGTACCAAGAATAGAGTTTCTTGGGAGAGTTCTAACACGACAGACTATGTTTTGTTTGACTGTAGTGATAAGCGAGATAATTGTGTTGGCTGTTGAGAAGCGTTGAGAAATAATTTAGAAAGTAATACAGAATCACATTACAATACACACATAAGTAAAAGCATCAATTTTAAGTAGAATGATTTTTAATAATTACACTCTGTGAGACAAAACCAATTCTAAACATTTTAAAATAACTAAACTTACAGAGAAATATAGTTGTCAGAATTCAAAAAAAAAAAAAAAAAAAATGGCAGAAATAATCTATTAATTTCTTCAAAGTTTGCTCTCACTTCCTTTTACCATTATAATTCTATTTTTCTCCATATATTAATCATACTTTTTCTAGAGGTTCTTGAAATTCATTCCCCAAATTTTTAATTCTAAAAGGTAAAAACCTGAAGAAAACGAAGAAAATTACATGTGCGTGTGTGCGTGAGAGATTGTATTTTTATTTATATTCCTAATATGTCGTCGTAGGTACAGTGAGACATTCTTAAGTAACTACTCTAATTTCTGATTTGAGTGCAGTGAAAATCGTTTAACATAAAACTGAGGGGGACTGAAATATTTCCTCGTGTTAAAGGATATTACAAAAAAACCCATATATTCAACAAAATTAAATTTTTAAGTGTACATTTTATTTACATAGATATCTTCGTATGTACGAGTATTTCTGAGATTGTGGAGTTAGCAATACCTAAATCTTAACAGATTTCTGTTTCCGTATTTTGTTTTTGATCAACAGCCTTAAGAAGCTCCATTTTCATTTTAAGCAAAATGGCAATTTGCTTTTCCCCCTGTTCGTAAACATTTCTTCTACGAGAAAATAGGAGGAAAAAATGCGAACCAATCTCACTGAATTTTAATACACTGTGATGTACTTTTTATCGAATTCCAAACCCAACTGATGAGAGATGAGACGTTTTTGTGTAGCGTTTGTAGAGATGGAGGTGAAAAAAAAAAGTACCTTAGATAAACAAAACTGGCTCGTGTCACAGGCTATTCTGAGGGTATTTCAAAGACAATTTAGCCTCCTTTCTACGAAACATGTGAAACTATCTCTATTTCATTTCACACCCATCTTAAATCTATCCTGCGCGGCTGGTGTTTTCCGTATTTTGTTCATTCCCAGAAAGAAAATATTTTTGCGTCAATCCATTTTCGTTTCGTGTTAAGAGAAAAAAAATCCATGAAAACACATAGCAGTTGTCGGTACCGTTGTATTATTTCGGAACAACCGATATTTCGTCTTAAGCGTTTTCGCGGTAAACGTATTTCCCTGTATTTATCTGAATATCATTAATTTAAAATTCTTTATAGTTATGGCTATGTTATTTAAAATTAACTGAAATGGAATATCAAGACCATTTTAATATTAAAACTTATTTTCTAAATTCCCTTTGTGGATATTTAGTGGTCTCAAACATGTATAAGAATCAATATCAATAATGAAATATTTGACATGAGCCATCATATCCATTATCCATTCTTTAAAGAGAAACTTAAAAGGTTCTAACGCATCTTATCTACTGTGTACGAGAGGTCTAAGAAAATTGAATATCGATTCCCCCTATTTTTCAATAACTCATATCGTCAATAATGTAAGCTTCAGACCTTTAGTTAAATGTTTTAAAAAGAAGTCTTTATCATCGGTTGATTTCCCGGTAAAATTGATTTTGCTGCGAAAGAGACAGGTCCCATTCCTCTTTCTATTAGAAGAAGAATGTTGTTATTCCGAAAGAGTAGTTAAATACAAAACCCATACAAAGCTGCTTCTGAATCGGTGTATGCAATTAAATCAATAATTTCTATGATTTCTAGTATATCAAGAATTATTTTCGGATCTAAAAGCAAATGCTCAAGTTTGATCAGTAAAGATTTCAAAAAAAAGGTACACAGTGTCCCCTTTTTCAAAAAAAAAATGGAGATAGTAACAGTAAAAGTAATTTACATTTTACTGTCAAATTATATTATTAAGTTGATTCGGAATGAGTTGAGTTGTTTGGTGTTTTATGGCGCAAGAGCCAGTTTTGGCTATACTGCACCAAACATTCATAGGTCTGTGGTCTGGACGGGAATAGAAGAAAAGAAGAAATTGGATGACAAGATGGAGGGTCGAAAATAGAGAAGGATCACTAGGGTACCTCGGGATTGCGACACCCGTACCCACCTAAGAAGGTGAGCCCCCTGAGGGGAAGTTGATTCTGAAAGTCAAGTCATTTTTTTATAGTTTTAAGTTTATTCAAATTCATATAAAAAGATAAATTTTAAAAAATTTTTAGTCTTTTTAAGTGATTTATTTTTCTTCGATTATTCCAAATAAAAGTTAGTATGGATTAGAAAATCTGTTTCCTTTTTGATTTTCAGTAATTATTTTTCTTACTCTAAACCTGAAAAAAACAAGAAACTTTTTAAAATATTAATTTAAGCATTTTTAAAAAAAATAACTAGAGAGATCTCAGACCTAAATCCATAC
>BMAV01027798.1:0-147905 GCA_019973955.1 Trichonephila inaurata madagascariensis | reverse complement strand
ATGTTTGGCATGAAAAAAGACCCCCTTAGTGGTTTTTTGACTTGGTGCTTCGGCAAGATTAAATTCCTAAGACGGTTTTGCATCTTCAGAGCTCAGGTGCCTCCTTCTGGAGAGGTAACTGGGTGTAAAAATTATTTGTGCCTCTTGATATCCCACCTAAATGGGGCCCACACAACAAAAACCTATACCAGCTCTCGGGAAATGTACTAGGTCTGCAAAGGTAAAACACCAATCTTCGGCACCATTAGGAAAAAATATATTGGTAGTTTCTCGAGAAAAACACAGATTTATTTTTGAAAAATATTTTTATCGTATGCTTTGTGAAACTTAAAAAAATACAGAGTGCAATTATTCGAAATTAAATAATTGAATTGAATAATTTTAATATATATATATATATATATATATAGATAATATATATATATATATATATATATATATATATATATACATAATATATTCCATCATTCTTTTTTAAAGAAAGGTTAACTAAAAGAATGCTTAATTTTTTGAGTGAATTCTTAAACAAAGTAGGGAAGTGGGAGGGGGAGAGAATTGCGCCATTTTCTTTCTTTCCTTTTAAAGAAACAGCAATTTAAAAGCAAGAACAGCGTGAAAAATTTATTTTCGTCCCAATGGAATGTAGATTGCATCTAATGGTATCTCCCCTTATTTTTCTCGCTTCTAATTGGTCTTTAATCGAAAAAGGAAAAAGTATTTTGAGATTAAATCTTTAAGCGGACCCTTTTTCGATCAAAGATAAAGATGAATAATATAGTAAAATGTGCATTCATTTTAGTATATTTTCTTGTACGATTTCAATGAAAAAGTGGATGTATTTTACATTCTGAAAATTAATGATCGTTTTTGTATGAAATGTATCATTTTTAATTCCTGTCTAATTAAGGTGACCAATTTTTTTAAAATGAAAAGGTCGGAAAATTTAAGAAAAAATTACAACGTAAATATATAAACACATTTCACTAATTCTAAAAAAATACATTTACTACTCTTACATCCCTTTTATATAAATACGTATTTACTTATTTTTCCATCGAATAAAGTCGTCGCGGTAGCTTAGCTCGTGGCCGGCGTGTCGTTTCGAGCCTAGTACTGCTGAAGACTCACCGTGTAGGGGAGCGATGCACGTTAAATATGAGGAGGTTCGACTCTAAAAGAGGGTACTGAGTTTATTGATAAAAAAATTGTGAATCCACAGAGGTGAGAGTTAGAAGAATGTTTATAAAAAAAAGAGCATAAAAAATCTATAAACAATATACATTTATACATCATGAGAGAGAGAAATACCAAGTCAGTGAGAGTAAACGGTTATTATGTTATGAATTTTATCGCATACTCAGTATTTTTGACTTATCCGGAAAACTGCGCATATCAGTCACTGACTTAACAAAATTGAAGAGTATGCAATCGAAAACTGCTCGCATTATCACTGGTATGGAAAATAGTTGCTTTATGGGTTTCTTTTTGCAGGAAATCAACCAATAAATTTGAGATGGAGCATGGCCTTGTTAAGTCTCCTGAATGCTTTGTCGATATAGGAACACTAATTGACTTTCAGCTACGACAGATTTAACCCCGTTTAAAGGCTAAAAACCCGCTCTTAGTAACATATCTCACATGTTGTGGTATATTAAATAAATCATTTTTAGAGTTGACTTGGGGGAGGGTCCCTCATCGGGAACTTTTTGTACATGCTTTTTTTTGTTTAATTTGAAAATAAAATAACTTCTGCAGAGTTGCCAGAAACTTATGCAGCAAAGTAGCACGAAGAGGGAAAAGTAGCAAAAAGTAGCGAATCTCGATTTTCCCTTGCAATTCATGAATATAATTTTTTTTTAATTTTGTAAAACTTTTTTTAAAAAAAGTTAAAATGCTTTAATTATTTAAATCATTTAAAATATATTCCAATTCTTCCTGCTATCGTGATCTGCTGTTTTTTTTTTTTTTTTTTATAAATTTCTGAATTGTATTGAAGCATTTGTGGCGATGGAATGAAATCAACGCACCAAGCCCCTAATTCTTCCAAAGTCATTTTGATTCTGAGAATTAACTCAAGCAGTTCCGAGTTACATTCGATTCCTAAATTTTGTCTTTTTTGATGTCACTCTGGAAAATGCCCTTTCTACAAGGGGCATTACTTATGGGTAGGTTGTAAAGCTTTAAAGCAATTATAGCTAAATCTCTTAAAAATGGATTTCTAACTGCGTCTTTTATATTAAAAATGTGACAACAAAATAATTCTCCATAATTTAAAAGCTCAGATTCTGACAGAAAAACATCTTTCAACTGTATTTTAAAAAATTGTCTCCATTGATTCTCCAGAACATATAATTTAGACTGGTCTGCTATTTCTAAAGGCAGATACAAAAAAGACGATTTGAATTTTAAAAAAAATATTAGGGGAAAAATTCTTTTATCATTTTTTAAAGTTCCGTAATTTGAAGAGATTTGGTTTAAAAGTTGCTCACAGGAAATCTTGAGAAAATTATGACATCTTTGATAGATTTCTTTTGTAGATTCTGCAGAAATTATTTTACTTTTGCTAGTCAGTTTATTCAAAAAGACACCCATCAAGTACTTCAATAGGCAAATAAATGCTTGTTAAACTCGTGTCACCTTGGAGACTCACACATTTAGTGTAAATTCTTCTTTTTAAAAGAGTAGGTGCAATCTTTTAATGCTTTCAGTAATTTGCAATGATCATTTTGAAAGAGCAAATTAACCCATCAAATTCTGCTAAAATTGGTCGCTGTAATTTAACAATATTTAATTCTATCCTTGTATTAATTAAAAAATTAAATAAAAGGATAGAAGACAAGTAGTTGATTGAAAGAGATGAATCTAGGCAGTGGTGTAACGGAAGAATATTAGGCCCCTGCAAAGTCAGCTCTTGGACCACAAGCCCTAATACGTACTTGGCGTCAGTCGGGCTTTGAGCCCTCTAGAAACCCTGAACACCCCAGAATGCGAGGTTGTACGTTACGCCACTGAATCTAGGTGAAAACCTTTCAAAAGGGATTTAATAAGATTTTTATTACACAACCTCACTAGATGACAAGTATATTTTTGTCATTGTAAACAATTTTTTATAAGTCCGGTGCTGCAACGTAAGTTAGTTACAAAAATAGATTTTTGTTCTTTAATTCAATGCAGTACCATTGATGATAATTATACAATTTACATAGTTCTCCAAGAATTTGCCCTTTCACAATTACTTTTCCAGTTTCATATTTATGTACAAATTCTCTCCAAGCCTATTTTTTAAGAATATTACATGTTTCATTTTCATGCTACTATCGGGATTAGAACGAATCTCACCATTTCTTTTTTTCTATCACTTGCAGTGGAACCCAGCTTAGATAGGCACCGATTCATGGCGTAGGCGAGAGGGTGGGAGGGAGAAATTACAGCGTTTCGTGTCGTTTTGGAGTGGTGAAACATATTGCAACTCCATGTTCTCATTAGAGACTAAAGTCACAATTTTTTTTTTCGAAATTTGTTTCAATACTTTTACATATGGTTGAAAGTAGCAAAAAGTAGCGGAATCTTAAAGTGAGGTAGCATAAAATTCGAGAAATAGCAATAAGATAAAAAAAAAGTAGCGGAAAGTTTTAAAAAGTAGTAAAATTCTCAAAAAATCGCACGATCTGGCAACATTGCTCGGAGGGTCGGATGCAGCTCTAAGCCCTTTGGGTGAACTCGATTTTCTGGAGTAAGTAAGTGTGTTGAAATGTTAAAAGGATTAAATCAGCGGATATCTTGGTATTACTAAGAATTCCAAAGTTTTGGCAGAATTCTAATCCTCATTGTACATCTGGAAACATTAATTTAATGTTTTACTATTAAGGAAACAGTTAATCATGAAACTAATTTTCTCTTTCTTCAAGTGGAAAAGCTCAATGTAATTTATGAGATAAAAAAAATTAAGACTCCCTTTCCAGATCTAATAAACACGTAACACATTCTCAACTAATGACTTGTCTTATCAATCAGAAAACATATTAGAATTGATAGTAAAACTGTGCAATTTTTGTTCCTAGGAAAAAAGTCTTCTGCATTGAGGTTCGAGGTCGGTGACGAATCCGTTTCCTATCTCTATTTTGATAAAGTTGAGTTTTTATTCTGAGAGAAGAAACAGGCGATATATAGTAAACGCTATTCTCAAAAAGCTTTATACCTTTAATTTATTATTATTTTTACAAATTTTGGTTATTATTTATTATCACATCTATTAAATTTTTTAAGAAATAATATATATATATATATAATTCGAATAATAAAGTGGAATATTTAAAAGCATTACTCCCGATGAAGGCGCCAATAAATGTATGGAATAAATTATAATTTTGTAACATTTGACCCAAAAAACAATTGTATTTGTCAAAAGATTTAATCCTAATAGTAGCTGTGTATTTTGTGGTTTAATGTGTTAGTATATAAAATGTATTTATAGATATATTTTTGTTCTATTATTCTTTGGGACAAACCATTTTCAGAAAGTTTGCTTTTTGTGCTACTTCTATTTCAATTTTAATTTTGAAGGAATGATTCTCTAGGAAAGCCTTTTAAACTTTTTGAGGGGATTGCTAACATAATACAGAGCAGTTATACCAGTAGCCAGTTTTTTGTT
This sequence comes from Trichonephila inaurata madagascariensis, assembly GCA_019973955.1. Lineage (NCBI taxonomy): Eukaryota > Metazoa > Arthropoda > Arachnida > Araneae > Nephilidae > Trichonephila > Trichonephila inaurata. Next base: position 143,254 of record BMAV01027798.1, on the reverse strand, counting down.
TTAATTTCTAAGTGTATATAACCAACTTAAACCATGAAATAAATTTTTTAATTTTACAATTACATGTGTGAATCTGAAAATAAGAATAATTTTATTAATTCAACACAAAGTAATGAAAGAGCCATCGTTAAGCCTAAAATGTTATTCCACTGTCCATAAATGTGTTCCACATTCAGGTTTCCCTGTGAGTTCGTTTCGCGGGCGATAATTTGGAAAACTCTTTCCTCATTAGCAAATTGACAAGCGACACAGTCGTTCAGTAATTATCACTGTGTTATGGAAGTTTGTGAACCTCTGAATTATACTTGCTTTTTCCGGTCGCTGGTTTCTGAAATGAGAAACCGACCTCCAAAGTGTAAAGGTCATTTATTTACTTCGAGTGGAATTTAAACCCTCTTCACCAAATTCGTATTAAAATGTTTGAAATATGGTAAAGTATCTAAATAATCTCATGTACTATGGCTCATATTCTTATTAATTAAATCATATGGCTTCATTTTAATTTATCAAACGTATCTAAAAATAATATCAACTGTATTTACTCTATCCGGTGGCAATGAAGTTTCACTTCATTTGATATCACATTTGGGCTATCGGTGACGAGTCTCATAATTTTCGTCCTCGGTCAAGTGACAAGGATGACAACTGAATTGGAGAATCCCAGTCTCCAAACTTTTATACTACGCCACCACCGTGAGCCTCAACTAGATGCAACGTGAATTAGCCCCTTTACTAGGCGGGATTTTGGTTGTCGAGATAGCCTAGTGGCAGTACCCACACGGGAAATTTTTTCCCGGGGGGTGGGGTCCGGGGTTGAAAGTTCACCATTCTTGTATCATGCTATTTTTGTTTTTGTCAATTTTCGGGAACAAAAAAAGAAAAAACTAATTATTGAATAAATAATTAGCATTAATTAATAAAATTAATAACAAATATTTAAAAATTTTACGTATTATATCCCTTAGAATTATAACCAATCGTAAAAATTCAAGGGCTTTTCCGCCCCCCGGGGACCTCCTTGTGCGCCCCCGCCGGGGGTCTATTTCACGGATTTTGGGTTGACGTGTCATAAGTTCGAGCCTGGTGCCGCTGAAGAGCCTTCGTGTGGAGGGGGCTGTCATAACTTTATTTTCTTTCTTGGTTACTTCTCAAATCAATCCATACACACATAACTAAATCTTGATTAACACATTTATCTTGATTAATATATCATCTCTTCATTAAATATAATGATCAAATAACAATCAAACTACAATGTTCGTCGCTTCTCAAATCAATCAATTTAAACACAGTCATAGAAGAGACTATCTCTTTTTTTTTACACCAGCCCACACCTGCGCGTCGAACCTCCGAAGTAATTAAATTTTCTTCGCCCCCGACACAGTTTTCAAGGTTTGTGCTAAAAAAAAACAAGGGGACCGTCTTTTTGACCGCACTCTTCGGGGTCAAGCAACCTTCTGTGAAATCTATAAACCCTTCACAGGTGTGGGAACGTCGCTACTCCTGAAGAATCTACCGCCAAGCAGTAGTCAGACACTACAAGGGCCGATGCACGTTTATTTATGGAGAATCAAACATCCTCCCTTTTGTGTGGTGTGGAAGTTAGGAGAGGAGTCGTCAGGTGTCGTCCTCTTCACCATGGTTCAAAATGAAATCCGTCGTGAAAAGCCCCTCGTTCATCTTTGTATTGCGACGTTTATGTAACTCTTAGAAGCTAAGCCGATCAAGGATGCTGCCGTCTATACAGGTTTAAATAGGAACGGAATATCGTCCCCCAATCCCTTTTAACTGGGGCGGGCCCCCGGGCCGGGACAAACCGGACCCCTGCCCAGGGCGGCAAATTTTAAGGGGGGGGCTTTTGGGAAAATTTGAAAAAATTTTTTTGTTACAAAAAATTTGATATATTTTTTGGAATATTATAGGGTGGGAATTCGGTATTTCGTTTATATAACGTATTTTTTTTTCTTTTTAATTTCGTACTCTGTATATCTGATGACAGTTCTGTTTTATGTTGAAACTTGAAGGGTTCGAGGCGAGTGCATGTGTTCAATCATGACATTTGATAAGTTTACACATCGTTCACACTGGTAACTTTCTCCCATCCCGGAGGAGGTCACAATAGGCATTCCTTTCACCCTTACGATGTCCGGTGTCAGCTATTCAAAAGGGGACAGGGGTAATAAAAGATTTTGGTACATTGAGAGCCACAGGAAATGTTTTTAGTCTCGAGTGTAGTTACTATAAGTTAAGCGCTTGGGATCCCCACCATTAGTACTCTTTTTAAGAGAAATTTGGGCCCTTCCGCAAAAAAGGGTTTTTTTCCCCCTTCTCTTTATTGTGCACTGTTTGAAATAATAACAAGAAATTATCCCCCTTTTTTCAAATTTTTTTTAAATTTTTTGAAATTTTAAAGAATATATAACCTCAATAAAAAAAAAAACGACGCACCAGGAAGTTGCTCGTTTGTAATGGAATTTCGTATACAAAGACATTTAAAATTTAACATACATGCGAATGATTAAATTTTTGGGTCCAATGAATGAATAGGGGGAACTAAAAAAAAGCGCATCAGAACTCCCGCACCCAGAAAAGTTTTTCTATAAGAAGAAACCGCAACCTGATGGTAAAAATTTTGTTGATTGCGATTGTCCCTTTTTTAATGACTAAAAAAATTTTTTCGTCGCGGGATTCGAGCTCATTACGAGCAACTGAGAGAGTTTCAAAGAGGTCGTATCATTGAATTGAAAGAGGCCGGTTGGGCAAATCGGAGAATCTTTTGGTCAAAAGGGTCGAAGAGAGGGTCTTTTGGAAGATGCCGCAAGAATGGGGGGATAAGGCAGTTTTTAAAGCGTAAAGAAGATAGCGGCCGCCCAAAGGGGCCGCAGCTGATGGGGGAACAGTTTGGGATTGTAAAGATCAGCCATCACAGTTTTCTGATTCATCGTTATAAACCCATCAGATTTAACCCGCAAAATTTTATCTCCACCATAACCATTTACAGATGGCTGATAGAGCAAAATTTACCCTCGTAACGACCGCTATAAAAACCCGGGCCATTTCACCCCGTCGAGCCAGATTACGGGAGATGCTTGGCTCGATCAGTTTAGAATCATGCTGACTGGGGACGTTTAGTGTTTAGCGAAGAATCCCGCTTCCAACTGTGTCCTGACGATCATCGAAGACGTGTCTCGAGATCCCCCGGGACAGCGGGGGTGATCCGCTTTCACTATTGCACGTAAACACACCCCTTTCCCAACCAGGAGTTATGGTCGGGGGTTTATTTTTTTGGGGACACCCGTACCCCTTTGTCCAAAAAGGTAATCCCCTTCCAAAATACGGGTACGTCGACGACATTCTGAGAATTGTGTTGCTACCGTTCCTTTGCTGTCCCCCGACCTTTTTTTTCAACAAGATAATCCCGAAAAAATTGGCACGTTTGCAAAGGAACTGTTTTTACAGCTTGTCAAACACTTTTTTGGGAGCCAGACCGCCAGATCTCTCCCAATCGAGAATGGAGAAGTGATGAGAAGGTGATGCATCTATCAGTCAATAATGACCTGGCCCAACAATTGGAAAAAAAATTTGGCAAGAAATACCGCAGGGGGAACCATCAAGGTGTTTTTATCACCTATCCCCACGCCGTGTGGGCAGTCTGCATTCAGGCTGGAGTAGGGTCAAAAACCTTATTGATTTTTACTTTATAACTATTTAACCGGGAAAATAAAAAAAGTTCAACTTTTTTCTGAAATTTTAATCACTTTCTTTTTGTACAAAATCTTTCTTCTTTTTAATTTTTGTCTCTATCGGTCAACTTGTTCATGGTGCATCGTTTTTTTTTTGTTTTTTGTTATAGAGCAGGGATGGTGAACCTTTTTGAGACGAGGGTCAAATTTCGTTCATATTTTTTTAGTACTAGCGCGTGGGTCACTAATGCTCATTTACACCAGAATTAAGTTTAAAAATTTTTTTTCTGAGATTTTAAAAACCCAAAAATTTTTTTAAAAATTTAACCCCTTAACGGGGAAAAAAAAAGGGGTTATGGAAGTCTCTTTTTTACAAAAAATAATAAGTAACCTTTCAAAAATGCATTTTTTCCAAAGAAAAATTTTAAATATGGTTATTTGTTTTTGGGTTTTTTATTTTTTTTATTCAACAAACAAAATTTTGAGTAAAATTATAAATTTTTTTTGATATTTTGTAAAAAACTTTTGTTTTTTTTCAAATACTACACACCCCTCATGTACATTTGTTTTCCATTTGCGTAACTTTGGAACTGTAAAAAATCAAAAATGAAGGTTTTTTAGACAGCGTTTAAAAATTTCTTTTGTGTCAATGAGCTTAAAAAAAATCCAAGTAGAAACATAAATAATCCCCACAAATTAGAAAAAACTAAATAAACCTGGTTAAAAAAAAAATGGTTGCCTAGTAAAAGTGGGGCAGCTAAAAGATTGCGGGGGGCATTCACCCACGGGTCATAGGTTCTCCATCACTGTTATAGAGTGTACATAGAGAGGGGCGGTATTTTCCATTTCTGTCTGGGGCTGCAAAAGTGCTAGAGCCGGGCCCTGTATAACCCCCTGGGAAATATGGGAAATATAAAAAACCATTTAACAATAGGGTTTTAAATTTTGGTTTTGTGCTCGATTCCGATATGTGAAGGGAATGCAACACATTTTTCTTAGTTTTGAAGAGAAAGCAGTCTTAGTCTTTTTCATTGTTTACGACGAAACTAAACGCATTGACAATAAAAAAGTTTTTTTCTTTTACTTTAATTCAAAAGTTAAAAATTTTGAAAAATACCGTTTCCCGATATCCCCACAATGTTTTAAATTTTTAACCCTTTTTTTTTACGTCAAAATAATTTTTCCTTTAAGACCTTTTCTTTTTAATTGTTCTGATAATCATTGAAATAATTTTTTTGGGGGTTTTTGGTCTAGATTTTAGTATAAAAAGGGGTATAACATGAGCTTTTGGCATGGCAAAGTAAGTTTGGGAGCCACTGATGTAGAAGATGTCTTTGGGGTGGACAACGGAATAAGTAGCCCTTTCGGACTTAATATAATATCAGTTATACAAGTTTCAATTTTTTCAGTGTTCGAAAAACTTATGTAACGTTAATATAGGTTTGCATTGAAAATAATTAAGTATTTTTATTTTTATTTTGAAGAAGAGCAATTTTTTTCTAAATCACTCTATGAGATATAACCTTAGTTCTAACAAAAAAGTAAAAAAAGGGAAGCAAAAAAGTTTTTTAAAAATCAATGTCACAAAAAAAAATTTGTTAAATGTTTCAATTTTCCCCCCCGAAAATCTTGTTTTAAGTTTCCCCTTAAAAAAGCCGGTAACCGTCAAAAGGTTTTTCTAAAAATTTGAGAAGGTTAGGTTTTTTCCCCGAAAAAAATTTTCCCCGGAATTTTATTAAAAATTGTGCCTCTTTTTTAAAAACCCCTCCTCTATTACTAAGGGTTAAAATTAGAGAGGCCAGCCTGTGCAGTTTTATAAGGGCAAAACATAAAATTAAAAATTTTTTTTCCCAAACCTCCCCCTCGAAAAAAATATTTAAAAAATGACCAATTTCCCCTCATCGCGAGATTTCCGGGAAATTTTCCCAGAGACCTCCCAAAATTGAAAAATTTTCAAAAAATTTTTACTGAGTAGATTCGTTAAGAACGGGTTTCCGGAGATCATCTCCCAAGGGGTCAGTGCTGGGGAGGTTTCAGCGTTATTGGTATAAAGATCCCTCTTTTTGAAACCCCTAAAGGCCCCCCTTTTATTTAAATTTAACAAAAAATGTTTCCTTTTTTTGAGAAAACCCCAAGAAATGTGGGTTTCCCCGAAATCGGGCCCCAAAGATGGGAAAAGTGATATATAAAAAAGAATCTGTAGTGTATGAGACTACTGTTGGTGAGGGATTAGGGAATGTTGGCGTGATTTTGGAGGATTTCGTTTTTAAAAAGAGGGGGGGGGGACCCCCGGGCTGGCAGGGGGAAAAAAAGTCCCTTGTTTTTTGGGAAACGGGCCTTTTAATTGGTTTTGGGGGCAAAGGAAATGGAATCCCTTTTGGGAGATTGACGCACGGGTGGATCTGTTGTAATAAAGGAGAGATAGTTCCTTTGGGGGTGTTTTTAAACACGGGCATTGTAGTTTGATTGTTATTTGATTTCAGTGATAATCAAGAGAATTATATTTAATTAAAATAATTGTTTGAGTTGATTATACGGAGAAGTAATTCAGAAAATAAAATATGCTATTACACCCTCTCTTTATATATAGTTTTGCTATAAAAAAAAACCGGAATTCTGTTTTTATATTTATAAGACCTACAAACTTGAAAATTGGTAATCTTTTTTTTTTTTGAAAAAAGATCCACTACAAACGGGTTTTGTGAAAGAAGACTCTCAAAGGTCAAAATTTGTCAAACATGTTTCTTTTGTTGCGCAGAGAAACTCTAAGAAAGGGTTTCGCGAAGATCAACTCCGAGTAGATGGATTTACGGGGGCGCATAAAAGATAAATATACTTCCGTTTTAGAAATTCACAGTTCTAGCATTTTCAAATTAAGAGGCGAGATCTGTAAAAATATTTTTAATATTTAATATTATAATAATTAAATGAAAATTTATTTGTAGTAATGATAACAATAATGAGCCACAGCATGCAATATCATGAAATACCCAGCGTAGCGGGCGGATGGCGGCTAGTATCCTACTAACTTCGATTTATTTTCATCCAAAAAAAAAGGGGAGGGGACGTTAGATTTGTTCGAAATGTGTCCGTGACGTTGTCCTTAATGACCAGGATATTAAGAAAGGAGACGTCCTATATATCTAGAATACCTTTCACGAACGGACACTTGTAATCTTTTTCCTCTCTTCCTCTTTCTGATTTCCCCGAACGGATCTTTTCTCATTAGTCTAACCGCTTCAAGAAGATAACAATAAAAAAAAAATGTCTGACCAATTTTGTGTCGTCTTAGATATGTTGATCCATCTTTTCTGCCCTAAATGTAGGGATTTTTTCGATTTAGAAACGCGAAAGTGATCCTTGGGGGGCCCGGCCCTTTACCCAAGACGTTTCCTTCCTTTCTATTTTTTTCGAATGAATTCCGTAAAAAATACGGCATTCCACCGTGAAAAAAAAATGGCGAATTACTGTTTTCTTTTTTCCCCTTTTAAGTTGTTTTTGACCCCCATTTTCTTTTTTTCTTTTTCTTTTTAATTTTTTTTTTTTAAATTTAAATTTTTTTTTTTCAGCAGAATTTTTTCAAAAATTTACTTTTTACAAACTGACTTTAAAGCTCAAAGAAATAAAATTTGTTAAATCGGTTGAATTTCTCGGATGAAGACAGCTCAACAATTTCTGCAAAACCCATTCATAACTAATCTCTAGTTGACACAACAAACATGCATGCCAAATTTCCAGTACGGATTAGGTCTCTATAAAAAAATATTTTTGTTTATTACCCCAATAACCCTTTCAAGCCTTTTCCCAAAAAACCCGGAATGCTTCTTGTTCAACAAAAAAACATGCTTGAAAATTTCAGCCAAAGGTCTAATATTTTTAAACGGTTTTTTTTTTTGTAAAAAAAAACCCGGGGAGAGAATTTAAAAGACTACTCAACAAATGAGCATGTTTGTCAAATTTCGAGTCTGTAGGTGTTACACTTCAAAAATGGAAAATTTTATCTATAGCACCCCTTTTTGGGAAATTATTTTAAAAACCTTCTGGGAAGATTCCCACAAAAAAAAACATCCTTATATATATATTATACAAATTCAAGTTTAGGTCTTAATTCCAATGAGTGATGGATCCTTTTCTCTTTTTTTTTACAGGAATACCTCGAACTAACGCCATTGGTGGATTTGGGAGGAGCCCGGTTAGTATAATTTGTTCGAAATTGTTGTTAAAAATAATTTATAATAATATATTATATTTATTGTTTATATTAATATATTGTTTATTTTAAACAAAAAATTTAAAAAATTTATCTGATTATTTTTTAAAGTTTTTAAAGTAAAAGAGATTTTAAACTCGGACCTTATATATAAATTTTAATGACTTATGTTGATGTAAAAAAATTTTAAAAAAAATTTATTTTTTCCCTTTTTTGGATTTAATAAAAAAAAAAACTGTTTTTAAGTTTTTACTTTTAATTTATTTTGACTTTTTTTGGTTGGGGAGTAAGGAAGGAACCTACTACGTAGTTTAATAGACGAAAAACCTTTTTTTCCCCTATCCAAAAGCTTTTTCCATTTGTCTTTTTGAGACAATGAATTTTATTATACGTGGGGTTTTGCAGAAAATATCTCTTTTGAAAACTGAAGCAACAATTTTTGGGAAACGAATGCTTAGTTTTTTCAAATTCAAAATGAAATTATCAAAACTTTTGCTTTTTTCTATTTTTCAAAGGTGAAACATACCTCTCTTAGGCAACAGGGTTAATGTCAATATTTTCTTCTCTGATAAAAGAAAAAACTTTTGATAGAAATAAAAAAGATTGCACACATGTATTAGTACTTTTAAAAATTTTCCCAATTAATGGTGATAAAATTTTAACTTAATACTTTTTTTGCTGTAAAAAAAAGTATAATTTCAATAATAGATATTTTTTTTTTTTTTAGAAAGAATTAAAAAATTGGGACAAAAAAAATTGTATTTTTTTTTAGTTAGTATTTTATCAATTAAAAATGAAATCTTTAATTTTTTATTTTTCCTTTAAGGGGAAACCTTAGTTATTTTATAGAAAAATTGTTTCAAGAATAACTAGGGAAAAACGGAATTTTTTCTTTTTATTGTATAAATTCCCTTTTGTTATTTCAGGAAATCCCTGTTCTCATAAAAAATAAAGAATTATATACACCCATAACAACAACACAAAAAAGCACGGAGTTACCCATTTTAATAAAATTTCAAAGACATTTTTAGAACATGAAAATTTAAAAAACAGTGTCCCTAATTTAAAAGCGGAAGCTACAGGGATCGGAACTGCGCACTCAGCGGTGTATATAGGAAGCGATTCTCAAATTTTTGGTAAAAAATTTCGTTATTGCGATTAAGTACTTTTAACGACTAAAAAAAATTCGCCGGGGTTCGAGCTCATTTTGAGCAACTGAGAGAGTTTCAAAAAGGTCGTATCATTGATGAAAGAGGCCTTTGGCAAATCGGAGAATGTTTGTCAGGTCAAGATATGCGGTCATTAGAAGATGCTGAAAAGGGTGGACAAGGCAGGATTGCACACATGGGGTAGCGGTCGACGAGACCAGCAGAGGGGGGAGGAAGATTGATTGCGAATTAGCTGTCACAGCACCTGAATGTTATAACCATCAGACGTGCGCTTGCATACGAGTGTCCACCGCGACCATCCACAACGGCTTGATGACGAATTAAGAACGTACCGATCACACACCACCGCTACTGATGCCCTGCACTATAAGCCAGATTACGCTGGGCTTGGCTCGATCTGGCTGTAATCATGCTGACTGGGACAAATATTTTTTTAGGATGAATCCCCTTCCAACGTGTTCTGACAAAATCGAAAACGTGTCTGGAGACGCCCGGGGCAGCGTGCTGATCCTGTTTTCCTATTGTCGTCACACGGCCTCAACCTGAAGCTTTGGAGGGAGTCCCATTTCTTTGACAGCCGAACCCTTTGGTCGTCTTAGGGCACACTTACAGCAATCGGTATTGGACGACATTCTGAGAATTTGGCCTACCTTCCTTTTGCGGGTACCCTGACCTTTTCCCCGATAATGCCAACCACAGGCCCGTTTTAACTTTTTAAGTTTTTCAAACACTTTCTTCAGCCAGATCCCAGATCCTTCCCAAACGAATTGCCGGAGATGTGATGGGAAGGCGACTGCAACTACCAGAGAATGTTGATGTCCTAGCCCGACAATTGGAGCCAATTTGGCAAAAAATACCACTGGAGACCACCAGGGTGCTTTATCACTCTATGCCACGTCGTGTGATAGCTTGCATCCAGACTAGAAGTGTGTCAACACCTTTTTGAGCTCGTAACTTTGTAATTATGTAACTCTGAAATAAATTATTCAATTTTTCTGAAATTTTACTCATTTTTTATTTTGTACATAATCTCCAGCCACCAATTTTTCGCTCTTTCACACTACTCGTTCTTGGTGCGGGGGCGGGTTTTTTTTTTTTTGTTTTCTTATAAAGTGTTCTTTAACGCTAACATATATACTCGTAACAAAGCGCGCTGTATGTTCAAAAAACAAATCAATTGTTCCCAAAAATTAAGAATTAACCAGTCAAATCAACCAACAAATCAACCAGTAAAAATGTTTTTCTATGTATTCCCTACACTTTCCAAGGATGAATCTCTCCAGAATTCGATTTTTCTGTCCACCCTTTTCCATTCTGTAAATTGAAACGAAGAAAATTTCCTTCAGAAGTTAGGTGCAGCGCCATCTAACATCCGGAATCTTCAAATGTTTCCGTGGATTTAACCCAGATATTTCCAAATTTCAACTTCACCCAATATCTAAATGATGCTAGAAGGTGACACATAGTATCGAAGGAAAATATTGTCTCTTTAAATATTTGCTTCAAAAGTTATCAATTTCTGTAATTCGATTTGACAGCGTCGACATTTTGAGGAAACGGTCCGAATGGTTAGTGTTGTTGCTTTGATGATAGGAAGTATGTGAGATGTAGTGAATTAAAAAGTACCGAAATGAAATACATAAATAATTGATTTTTTTTGGGAAAAATAGAAAATGGAATTGTAATGAAAAAATCAGAAATGCTAAAAAATTATGGAAAAAAAAACATTGTACGCGAAATTTCGTATCAAGATATACAGAAGATTTGACCGCACACAATCTGGGTTAAAAGATTTATAACTTGTTAAATGAGCAATTCGAATCATTTATACGGAGGTAGCTACGCCCTTGTAAGGTACGTTGAAAATCGCTTAACACGAAACTGAAAGGACTGAAATATTTTTTCGTGTTAAAGGATATTATTGCACACGAAAAAAAAAATCGCATATTCTCATTAAGTCCCGTTTTATTCACATAGATATGTATGTGTATGCATCTATTATTTAATAACAATCAGTTAAATAAAAACGTTTACAAGAACTTCATGAAATTTAATACAAAAAATGAAAAAAAAAAACATTTATTGAGTTTTGAAAATAAGTTTGGAAAATTCTGATTTTTTTGGCATTGCCTTTTTTTGGTATCAAATTATCCACAAATTGTTCAATGTCGCACATTTAGTTATTCATTTTACCAATGGAATGTGTGCCCATAAATAAGTGTACATACATATTTTTTATGAACCGACTGGGTGGGGTGGTTGGTTTATCGCTGGTCTTTTGAGCCCAAGGTTGCGAGTTCAATCCCGGCTAAAATCGGTGAATTTTCATGATGCAGAAAATCGACAGCGGCCCTGTTGTATGATTATACGGAGTAAAAATCCCTAGAGTGTCTGTTTGGCTTCGGTGCTCTCGGCAAAATTAAATCCTTTACAGGTTCGCATCGTCAGAGCTCAGGTCCTCCTCTAGGGAGGAAACTGGGCATCAAAATTATCTGCGACGATTGGTATCCGCCTATAGGTGCCGCTCAAAAAAAGGAGAGAGATATTAGTTTCTGGGGAATGCATTAGGTCTGCCAAGGAAAATCTCTAATCCGCATCATAAAAAAACATTTTTCTTATGATGTTCCTCATTTCTATGTTTTTGTGGCTTTTGTAGGATGGATAGTGAACGTTGCTTAGAGAAACAAAATTGGCTCGTGTCACAGACTATTCCGAGGATACTTCGAAGACAAGTTAGCCTCCTTTCTACGAAAGGTGTGAAAACTAGCTATCTTTTTCATTTCACAAATCTTTAAATCTCACTTAAGTGCTGATTTTCCCGTGTTTTGTTCATTTCCACAAGGGAAAACTTTTCGTGTTGAGCGATTTTCGTTTCATGTTAAGAGAAAAAAAAAAATACATGAAATACATAGTTGTTTGTCGAGACCGTTGAGTTATTTCGTGTCAACCGATGTTTCGTCTAAAGCGTTTTCGTGTTAAGCGAATTTCACCATATGTCATTTTTTTTTAAATAAACAGTATGTTAGTGTATGCAGGAATCTACTGTTTTTCAATTCATGGTGTTATTTTCAAAACTATCATTTTTATATCCGGTCTATAACACGCACCCGTAAATTTCGATCGTACTTTTTGTGTCAAAATTGCACGTTATACCCCGGAATATACGGTGTAAAAGACTACCACGTTTTTATTCATATCTCCTAGATTTCGAAAAAAACTATTAAATTTGAAAAAGTGTTGCTAATGGCCTTAAAAAAATTTGCAAAACTGCTCCTGGTAAATTATTGCAATTGATTTCATGAAATATTATTTATTCCCCCCAATTTACAGTGATTACTGAAAACTTTAAATACATATCTCCGAAAAATTTTAAGGACAGACATTTCTTCTTGGTATTATAACAATCTTTTACAAAATTACGCTCATAATAATGTAGAATTTCAAAGTTGTAACGCTTTCTACCCTTTTAGAAGCCAGTTTGTTCTGGAAATGTTACGTTAAAAGATTGTTGGAATTTAGATTGATTTATTTTAAAATAATACGGTACTTTTTCGTTTCGCTGGCGTAAGCGAAAAGTCGCCAAAAATGATACAACCCACGCCAAACGGAATATTTCCCCCGGTAACCATTTACTACCACGTTTTCAAAACAAGGCGTGGGCTTTTCTTGTCAGAAACGTATTTTTCATAATACTTACAAAATGGATGATAAACCAAAGAGAATTGATATTTTTTAAAACATTTTTTATGGGTATATTGTGTGTTTTCGGCAATAAAGCCTACTGGAGATTTGAACTGGCAGAAAAGAAAAGTACAAGAAATTAATTTACCCTATAAATTGATATTTTTTAATTTGATTTTAACGCTATTTTGGGGGGGAAAAAATATATTCCCCCTCTTACACTCGGGAAATATTATTTTATTTAAGGTAGGGTATTCTTTGCTTTGCATTTCTTTTTATGACATTACACATGATACTTATAAAAAAAAAAACTAGCTGAAGTAACCGTTCTCACTGATTAATGTTTTAAGAAAATAAATAGAGTGTTATTCTCTATACATAATAGCTGAATTGTAAGGAGAGTAAAACCTGGTGCAAGTCAATGTAAAAAAAAAAATATATTTCATGAGTGCTATAAATAATTAATACTATACCAGTGATGGCGAACCTATGACCCGTGGGTCAAATACTGACCCACGCACTCTTTTTAGCTGACCCACGATTACTAGGCAACCATTTTGTTTACGCAGGTTTATTTAGATTTTCTAATTTGTGTGGATTATTTATATTCAACTTGGATTTTTTTTTTAAGCTCATTGACACAAAAGCAATTTAAATGTTGTCTATAACCTTCAGTTTGATCTTTACAGTTCCAAAGTTACGCAAATGGCAACAAATGTACATGAGAGTGTGTAGTATTTGAAATAAAACAAAAGTGTTTACAAAATATCAAATAAAGTGTATAATTTTACTCACATTTTGTTTGTTGAAAAAAATGACAAACAAACCATTTTAAAAAACACTTCGGATAAAATGCACTTTTGAAAGGTTACGTTCAGTTATGTTTGTAGGGACTTCTATAGCACCCTTTTTTTTTCCCCGTTAAGAGAATTGAATTTTAAAGATGTTTGGTTTTAAAAATACTCAGTTAAAAAAATTTTCAACTTAAATCTGGTGTAAATGTGCATTAGTGACCCACTCGCTAGTACTAAAAAATATATATAAACCAAATTTGACCTTCGTCTCAAAAAGGTTCGCCATCCCTGTACCATACTATAAATAATTTTAAGCTAACTGCAATTTAGCCACACAGGTGTTCTTTAGAATTATTGTTAAATAACGGACTAGAACGTAAAATTCAAATAAATAATAATGTTAGCTCCAATATTCAAAGCGAGAAGACTTCAAAATGTTTCAAAAGTAAAAGAACACACCCTTTATTTAAGTGTATTAATAAGGTGACTGAGAGAGAGAGAGAGATCGTCTTTCTTCATGGAGGACACAACCCTTTTTTTTTATAGGTTTTGACTTTCCTCAAAAGATTGTCCTCCTACTTGTCCTCCTTTTCAATATTTTAAAACTAATCTGGTTATCGCTATTCAGAGATGCCAGGCTGAACTGTTACGCGCCTGTTTAAAGAAGTTAGAAGACTGAATGTATATTTAAATTCTGATAAATTAGAACAACGGGCAAATCAACATGTTGAAATTGATAAAAGATGGGTGGAAATATATAACCATTTCAAAAATGAAGACGTTCAATATGAAAATTTAATTATTCTTGTTGAATTTACGTCGTACTCCCCTTGGAACAATGCAGCGTTGAAAATTTTTTTTCAGTTTCGTTTTTTTGGAAAAAGTGAGAAATAAAAATTTGAATGTTGATACTTTAGCTGAAGTACTTACCGTATAATTCAATATAAAAATTATATTTCTTGCCCCGAAATTTTCGATATTTTAGAAAATGAGATATTGACAAAAATAAATTCATTCAATGTGTAAAAGCACTCGTTTAACTAAAAAATGTTAAGTTAAATGTTCCTTATTATAAGAATTATGGAGCATTTATTTGATTTAGCAAAGACAATATTGATTGATTTTGGCGATGAATGGTTAAATGGAGTTCCTGTTACCAGTTGGAAATAGCTATAGCTTTTATTAAGCTCTTTCACTTAGTACTGCATTTAAGGTATCCGACTACGTTCGGGGAACCATGATTTAAAAAAAACGCATAAATGTAAAATTTTCATAATATTTAGTGTCACTTAGATTAGAATGCATGTATAAAATTGTTTTAAGGACATTATGAAAAAAAAATATTTAAATACAATATTTTGGCAAAAAATGAACTTAGAATAACCTTTTTTCCAAATGTTCTTTTTGTAAAAAAAGCTTCTATTGTATTAGTATTTTGCCTCTATATAGCTCAGACCTCTGTACAGAGGCTCAACCATGATTTTTGAAAAATTAACATTATTTTCAGAGTTACAACCATTTGAAATAATTATCGGCGTTTTTCTTAAAATTTCTCCCTTTTTTTCTAAAACATGGATAAATCGATTTCCCGATTTTGCATTTCAAAATTCTGTGACCTCTGTGAAAGGGGTTTAAAACAAAATATTACAATAAAGCTTTTTCCAAAGGAGGACTTTAAAAAAAGGTTGATTTTTTAAAAAAAAAAATTTTTACATGTAGTCTAATCAAAGTGAACTAATATAGAAAATTACCCTTTTATTTTTTTAAAAATCAGGGTTTCCCCGAAGATCGGATATAAGAACAAAAAATTGGGGGCATTAATTATGAGTGTGGGAATTTTTTGAATATTAATTTCGACATTATGTTTTCGACACCAATATTTTCTAGTAAAATTTCTCTCTTCTCTCTGAATCCTCTTCTGAATTATATAATTCAAAATTCCTATTTCATGTTCTATACAGAAGACTCAGCTATATATAGTCAGAGTATAATTATTATAACAGCATTTTCCATAAAAAAAATTGAAATTATGTCATTTTTTGCCAAAAAATTCCATTTTTTATTGGAAGATTCCTGAAATAATTTTACATGCATATTCTAATTCAAGTGACACTAAATTTAGAAAAAAAATCATTTGTACACTTTTTCAACATTACGGTTCCGAATGTTGTTCGTCATCTTACTTTATTGAAGGAATACTTATATTTTATCTGTTTACTTCTTATTTTAATATAAATACAGTAAAATACGCTTAACGCTTAAGACGAAATATCGGCATACGCGAAATAATACATTAAGGTAAACCATCCTCCCTTTTAAAGGTTCCGTCTTTCCCGAAAAGGTTCCCACTTGTCCTCCTTTTCAATATTTTAAAACCGATCTGTTAAACCTGATTCGATACAAAAAAAATATGTTTTTAAATGGAAGTGGGTTTAAACAAAACCGGAAAAAATTTTTTTGGGGACGATTCCACATAATAAATTGGGGGGAAAATAGAAATTGTGTTTTATTGAAAGATATTAAAATCGATGACAATGGTCTGTTTGAAGAAGAAAGACGACTGATTGAATAATTAAATTCTAATAAATTAGAACAATTGGAAAATCAACATGTTGAAATTGATAAAAGATGTGTGAAAATACTTAACCCATTTCAAAAATGAACGCATTCCAAATGAAAATTTATTTATTCTTTTTGAATTTACGTTGTGCCCTGGAACTAATGCACCAGTTGAAAAAGTTTTTTTCAGTTGGTAATGATTTTTGGACAAGTGAGAAATCAAAACTGAATGTTAATATATTAGCTACATTTTTCCCCGAAAAATTTAGTATGAAGGATATTTTTTTTCCCCAAAAATTTGCGATGTATTGGGTTATATGTCGAAAAAAAAAAAAAAAATCATTCAAGGGAAAAAAATATTTGTTAAAATAAATAAAAAAGTTTTTGATTAGCAAAAATTTTTTTTGAATTAAAAAATGTTACACGTTTTTAATTTTTCAAATTTTTCGTCCTTTTTTTCATTGAAAAAAATTGGTTTACCCTTTTTCCCCCAAAGGCCCCCACTGTGTATTTTCATACAATTTTTTTCTCTCAACACAAAACGAAAATCAACCCGAAAATTTTTCCCCTTTCTAAAAAATTGAAAAAAAATTTACAAAAACCAACCAGCGCACAGGCGAGATCTAAGAGGGGTGCTTGAGAAATTTTTTGCAAATATTAGACGGTCCCACGGTATCATGGGGGAGAATTTTTTTGCAGTAGATGATCATAATTTTACACAGCCCACTATGGCAGACAAAGAATTTTTTGAGTTTATTAAAACCCTAAAAAAATATCATTGATGCGGATTCCGACATAAATCAAAGGTAAAATTCGGTACCCCTAAAACCCCTTTTGCAATAAGGGGATTGTAACTAAAAGTTAATATTTTTAAGCTTTCCGTTCTTTCTATAACTCTCTAACATATTTAGTTGGTTTTAAAATCCTTATTTTGTTTCCCCCATGGAAAATTTTGTTCCATTCTTCAAAATGACAGATTTGGGGCCTTTTGGGGGTCCCAATGTTCCCCCTGATTTTTCCCCGGAGTAAATCCCACAAATCCCTGGTATTGTCCCTTTGGGTCTGGGGCCCGGGGGTTGGTTTTAGGGAAAAGGGTTTTGGGACATGCCAAAAACCCCGGGCTTCACAAAAATTTGGCCCAATATACCATTTGTTTGGAAACCTTTGAGTTCAAAAGAAAAAATCAAATTAAAGTTTTTTAGCATTTGCCCTGATTTTTTAACATAATAAGTTTGGGTAATAATTTTTGGGGCCATTGTTCTTCAATAAATTTGTGATTACCAGCCGAAAAAGGGTTCCAATGCACCCTTAAACATTATGCCTTGTCCTCCATGTTTCATGCCGGATTCTTTTTTAAGATTTTTCAGGGAAAATTTTTCAGGCATATTTTTTTTTCTTTTTGATTCCAAATTACAAAAAAATTTATTTTTTTAGTTTAATATAACATTTTCCCCCAAAGATTTGGGGTCCCATCCAGATGTTTTTTTGGGGGCTCTTAAAGGGTTTATTGAGAATTTTAAATTTTTTCTTAAGCAAACTTTTTGGGCCCTGATATATTATTTTTTTAATTTTTTCCCCAAATTTCGGTTCAAGTGACGCTTTTTTTCAATATCTCAGAAACAAATTTTTGCTATTTGTAATTTTTGTCTTGGATTTTTTTTAAAAAGCGCCCTTACAAAGCAAAAAACTCGAGGGGTGACATTGCAGAAGGGGGACCCACCTTTTGGGTTTGGGAAATTAAAATTTTAGTTGATTTGTATTTTTATGGAAAAATTTTAATCAATGAATGTTCCCATTAAAAATTCCAACAATTTGCTTTAAAATTTTCCCTTTTTTGGGGAACACAATGATTTTTCTTTTAATAATATAAGACCTTTATTCTTTTTACCTGTCAGGGGGAAAAACCCAAAAACTTTTAAATGTCAAATCCCAAAAAAAATCGTGTTTTTTATAATTAATTAAAAAAAATGATTTTTAGTGCAAAATTTTTTTACAAAAAAGGTCTTTAAAAAACTCTTTTTTTGTCAGTGCACGGGACTTTTGGCGCTGACTGTTGGGGTTATTTTCCGCCCTTTTTGTTTTTTCGGGGAAAAAGGGGGGTTTCGTTTTTGTTGTTTCGAAAAGAAAATTTTTAAGAATTGTTTGGGAAACCTATTTTTTATTTTCTAAAAACGAGATTTTTAAAGTAAAATTTCAGCATCAACACGGAAAAGACCGCCTGTACGCAGATTTCAAAAGGTAAACATTTTTTTTTACACGCCCCATGTCGTGGGGTGTTTTTCATGTTTCATCTTGCAATGCGCACTCGCAATGACCTTCTTGTGTGACGTAATAAAATTGCTGTTTTGTCTCGTCTTTTGAAAAGGGAAATTTCGAGATGTTTTAATATGGGATGGAAGTGTAGCTTCACGGTATTTATCCGAACGACGTTCATCTTATGGTGTGTAGTTTTAAGTTCAAGATGATCCATTGTGGTTTAATTTCTTCGAGCGTTACTTTGCTTTGAAACATCTTGCTTAAATTCTTGCTCCATGTTTTCATCATAGCTACCAACAGCAACGTGGAAAACGAACCTTGTGTTACGTACTTTTGGGAAGTTGAGAATTACAGAAATTATGTCTGTTTCTATGGTCCTCTCAGGAGTCCCTATTTCAAACCGGAATCAATGAAATTGGATCCAACCACGTTTTATCTTGAATTATCTCGGCGAGGTACAAAACTATGTTTCATATGCTACTACCTTGACTTATTACCTGATTTTATTTTCAAGTGTACTGATATAGAATTTGAGCTAGCGATCGTGTCAGAGGACGGTTCGGTTTTGCAAATATGCGAGAGACAAATTATGGACCGTCATTTAGTTTGGGTATCCGAGGTGTTAACAGTAAACAAAGATGTAATGGTGACCAAAAGAGAATCCTTTCTCACCCCAGACGTACTGAGGCTACGTTGTAGACTGTGGAGGAACGATGGAAACGCCGTGGAACCTGTGATGTTTTTCTCCCGAACCGTGTCGAAAGTGATAAATTGGAACTTTCTTTGGAGCATTAAAAAAATTCAGTTCTTTCGAATCTGGTCAAGATGTTACTCATATCGTTGAATCAGAATAAAAAAAATGAAAAGATTTTTAATATCGGAGTGGAAGGAGAAAATATTACGATACGTAGCAAATATCCCGAACAAGGAGTTTTAAATTTTCGGTCATTTATAATAGACACGAATGGAAGTCGGATAGAGTGTGGAAAAAATTCATTGTGGCCAAGTAAATATCTCCAAGTCATGTGCACTTTACCATTCACTAAAAAGTGTTTGATATACAATAAAAATGTGTTTTTGAAAAATGACGTTCTTTCCATTGCGAATGCACTTGGCAAAAAGGATTCGATATTCATAGAATTGAAAGAATCGATTTTGAATCTCATCACACTAGAAATGGGGAAAAAAATGCTATCGCATAGCAAACGATCGATTTAAAAATGGACTGGGAATGCACGCATTCTAAAGGTATCCTTAGCGATGTGAAGCTCCGCACGGCCACTCACACATTCCAGGCGCATAAAGCCATCCTCTGCCAGCCCCCGGTGTTCCATGAGGCCGCGGTAGGCGACTGGTTGGGTATGGGACCGTGGTTGTTTTTGCCCGAGTTCGAGCCCAACCCTAAAGACCCGCCTTTGGGGGGCAGGAAGCCCCGTTAAATCTGTCGAGAGCTGAAACGTCCTCCAGTTGGTGGGGTGTTAGGGGGGTTTGGGTCAGGTGTCGCCCTCGCCCTTGCCAGGGTTTTAAAAATTACGGTTCGTCCCCAAAAAGCCCCCGTGTAGCTAAACAGTGCGACGTTAATATTCAATCAATCAATCAACCCGGGGTTCAATGCGATGTTCTCGACCGACATGAAGAAGAAACAAGAATGTGTGGATGTTCCGGATACGGAGGACGACACCGTGTGTCGAATTCTTGGATTGTACACTGACGCCTTGGGGGGGCATGCGGGGATGCTTTTAAATTCACCCGCGCAGACAAAACGATATCGTTACCGAAAACAGGTTTCTTCCTTTTTTTAGTGCAACCGTGTCCAAATAACGGTGATGTTTGGCTCGCGCAGGACGCGCAGATGGGTACCTGGGGAGGCTGTCAAATCTGCGAACTTTGAGCTCGACAGAACGTATTCCCAAACAGACGAGTGGAAAAAGTTTTTGCAACTCTAATTTAGCATTGAAACCATGTCTTTTGGAAAAAAATTATAAACACTGAATAAACGGGAATAAAAAATATACAAAAAAAGTTTCTTAGACCGAATTTTTTAAAAAAAATAATTTTTATTTTAGAGCGTTAAATTAATTTTTAAAAACATCAAATTTAAAATTCGTAAAATTAAGTTACGATAAAAATTGAAATAAGTGTAATATGATGTGATGCTATTGTGTGTATTATGTACTACATATTCTATTTTTCACTTTTTTATTATGGGGAAAACATATTATTACTTTGGGGATTTTATAAATTTATTAACATTTCAAAAAGACATGTTTTCTCAAAACAGTCTCCCTCTTTAAATAATAATTTAAAAAGTATTTTGTTTCTAAATATTTTTGTGCCAAACTCTGAATCATCGATATTTTCGACAGGGAGCCATGTATGAGAATTTTATGTTATTTTTAAGTATTGTTATTGCATATATATGTATTTAAAAATGGAACAGAATTACTAAAATATTTTAAAATCAATTTTTTATTCCAAAACAACCAATCAGAAAAACGTCAGTTTTAACTTAGAGCCCCCGCGAAATACATATTTAAATTGAAAACTGTTAATAACGCTCTTTTTAAGGACTTTGGTTCGGTTATATTTTTGAAACTCCTTTCTGAAGAATGATGTCCTAAATATCTGCGCACAGGTATTTAAGTACGATTCTAATGTAACTTGCCTTTGTGAATTTTGACTATATATGCATTATTGCTAAGATTTTGTGCGACTTTCATTTACCATCTTATTTTAAAAGGATTTATATATATATATAATTATTATAATATATTACCCATTTTTGAAAATAATCCACATATGTTTGAGTAGTTATCCAGTTTTTAGTGCTGATGAAAATTTAGTTTACGGGTTTTAGATATTTTGGGGGATAAATTCTCCAGTCCTTATGTTGTATTTTAAAAGAATTTTACCTCGATTCTTGAATCGAATCCACACACACATATGTTTCAGTTGTTATCCCAGTTGTTTAGAATTGCTGATGAAATTTAATTTTTTATCTGAATGTTAGATTGGTAAATATATATTGTGCCTTAAATCCATTTTAGTCAAGTACATTTTGCAAGAATAATTGTGTTAAAGTTTTGAATTATGAATATATAAAATTAAACCAAAACGGGAAGTATTTTTATGTGTTGTTACTTGAGTAAGTAAAGCTTTATTTTTGTGTGTCAATTATGATTGTGTAAGAATTAATATTAATTATTGTCTATCAGGTTTATATAACAAAAATAGGTAATAAATACAAGTAAAAATTTTAACACAAAATGCTTTTGACAATTTTTTTTAAAAATAAAGTTGAAATCTAGATATATATTATAAATGCGAAAGTTTGTTTGGAAGTTTGGTCGTCTTTCCGCAAAAACAACTGAATAATTTATAGCATAGGCTAAAATTTTAAAAAAGATATTGTGTGAAGTGCCCAAAAAAATATAACGATATTTGTCAAGTAAGTAAAAAAAACCTTTCATCTCAAGAATTATGGCGTGCGCCGAAAGGGCTCAACGATATATCTCTTTTTTTTTTGGGAAAAACCCTTTTTTTTTTTGGGCCCCAAGGCGCCGCTTCTAATTTTATTCCTGTAACCGCGTAATCCCTAATTTTTTTTATTTCAGAATAAAACTAAGTTTTGAAGGAAGAGGTTGTTATAAACCTCTCTTAATTTGAATATTTTTTTATGATTTTATTATACACATTTGGTAGTAAGAAAGTGATCTTTTTTCCAAAATAAATACTTTTATCGCTTCTGCTACTTGTAGTGTGAAAGAGAAACGTTTATTTACTTCATCATTTGGACAAATTTTCAAAATTTGTTTGTGGTTAGTAGTTAATTATAACGCTATAGTTTTAATTGAATAGGCAGATATTGCAATTTTAAGTATAAAAATAATTATAACTACTATACTGTATTTTTTGGAGTGAGTGTGAATATTAACGTCGCACTGTTCAGCTACACGAGGGCTTTTGGCGACGGACCTCTTCATTTTGAACCATGGTCAAGTGACGAGAACGACACGTGAACTGGCACCCCCTTCTCCTAACTACCACACCAACGGGGAGTGACGTTTGAGCTCTCGACAGATTTCGCGCATCGCTGCCCTACACGGCAGGTCTTAGTGGTACTGGCTCGAACTCATGACACTCCACAGCTATGATCCGATACCTTAATCACTTACACAGGAACAATTTGTCTTTCGAACACTACGGCTAATTCATAGTTTGGCAACCATTCCTAGTTGCCTTTGCCCGTTGATCCCTAATGGAAATTTTCCCTCAATATTGTAAAAAGTTCTGTCAAACGAAAAGCCTATTGGAAAATTCAAATTCAAATAAATTTGGGGTTGTTTGAAACTGTCGGTGCTGCGAATAACAACTGTTGGATTATCGCTGTTCTTAAAAATCGATCTTATCATACTGCTTGTTTTCGATGAATAACAGCTCATAGATTGCGTACTAGGACTTGAAATTTTCGGTATCTTGGATGTGAAATGATACATACCAATCCTGTGGAGGATTAACTTCCGCGAATAGAATACAGTGCTGACTATCTCGGTATGGATAGATCATCTACTGATCAAGGTAAGTTCTTGTATTTGTTCTTACGTTAAATTGAATTTTTGAGAATTTAGTATTGTGCTTCTGTTGGGGTTTCAAATGTAATGAACTTGAGATTTTAAAGCATCGTCGGGATGTAAGAAAATGCCACATATTGGTGATATCTGGACTCTTACTCAAATTTTCTAATATAGAGGGAAATTATGAAAGTGTGTTCTGGAATTTCGAAAACCTAGGTACTTGCCTTAGCAAATCGAATTGAATAAATTTTATAAATACATTGGTCTCTGTATTCAGTATCTTCCAAATTTAAATCTTCAATTTATTGATACAAAAAAATTTCGCAATTCTCGGTGATATTGTATTAGGACGAAATATTTGAGAAAGTTTAAATATATTAAAGAAATTAAAACGCGAGAATCGTTTTGTGCTTTTTTGTGCTTACCTACAATCGAGTCTGAGCTATTTCCAAGAGCACAAGTTTATTCTATCTTTGCTATATACCATTGTTAAACCCAGTAGCACACACAAGAATTTTTCAGGGTCTGGGCTCGAAAGTTCACCTTTCTTTTGTATCATGCTCCTTTTGATTTTGTCGATTTTCGGGAACAAAACACAGTAAAAACTAATTATTGAATTAGTATTAATTAATAAAATTAATCATTAATAACAAAGAATATTAAATTTTACGTACTATATAATTTAGAATTATAATCAATCGGAAAAAAATAATATCATGGGCTTTGGGAATGGGGGTCCACCCCAGACCTCCCTCAGGCGCCACCGGTTAAGCCCTACAGTCTTAATCAAATCTATTTTTTCTCATGGGTTTGACTCAGGGCATTGCTTCGAGAGGTCGGATTCTAGGAATAACGAGCATTCTTTCTTTAGAGGTGGGGGTATCGTACTTGATGACGACATGCAGACATTCTTTCATGCGAGTCATCCAAGCTCGCCCCATGTACGCGTAACATGGAATTCATTGAAGAACATTACAGGCATTTGTATCTACCTGAGAATTTACCACGTGAATTTTTCCCTTCATAGTGAGGACTCGTGTTTTAGGATTCGGTTGAGAACTATTCTTAGTCAAAGTAAAATTCTTCTCAATAAACATGAAATCGCTAAAATTAGTTAGCTTGAATGTTTTGATTTTCCTTCTTAAGGGGTTTACTGTCTTTGGTAAACACGGGTGTCACGACACCGGGGTACCCTAGGGATCCTTCTCTATTTTCGACCCTCTTTCTTGTCATTCAATTTCATCTTTTCTTCTTTTCCCCTCTAGAAAACAGTTGTATGAAATTAAATCTAATATTACAAAATTGTACGTAATGTTTAATTAATATGTTTGTAATTGTATGTGTATACATTTTCACACAGATTTCTTTGTTTGAATTGTTCATTTATTTATTGTTAATGACATACGTTGCTTTTCTTTCTTTTTTAAAACGCTACATTGTTGTCTCTGTGTGTGTGTTTTATACGCTAATCTGGTTATCATTTTGTTAAGTGGTGATATTTTTTTTTTTTTCGTTGCTTAGTGTTTATTTCGACTAACACTGTTGGTTCGCCAACCCACATACTTGGTGTGTGGCGGCGTCTCTTAAGGAGGAAAATGGTGTCCTGGGGATACCTTTGCGTTCCCTTTGGCCCACGCTTCACTGTAGACTGGAGGCAGGAGTGAGCCCGCTTCTGTCAATCGGCTGGTGATAAGTCTCTTCGGAGACATTGCTGTAGGGTTAGTGTTGCAGATATGGGGTGACGAGTTTACCCGTTGAATCCTTGCCCTGTTGCTGTAGTACTACATTCTGGGTGTATGTACTCCAGGTAAGCGCCGTGCTTGGTTTTTGCCAGATGACTGGCACAATGCCTCCCTTGTTGGACTCCGTGGTGGGTGGTGGCACGCCAGGACGAAGTTTTTCTCGCGCTTATGGATTCAATGGAGCTGTGACCGGGTAAAGGCCTTGTTTTACCCACATTCAACGTTGATCAAATTGCAACTAATTCTAGATTTTTATTAATTTCGCTTCCTAAAAATAACGTCAAAGATATCACCGTTTGTTATTCATAAAGTCCTCATCGGAATAGGTGGTGAACCGAAATCCGTAAAACAATTGCGTTCCGGAGATCTGCTAATATATATAGAAACTACGTCTGCTTTACAAAGTCCTTTCTTCTCGTTAAATCTTTTCTAAATAGTCCTGTAACTATAAGTCCGCACAAAATCCTCAATTCATGCCGTGGTGTTGTTTCTGAACCTGACCTATTGACCACCCCTGAAACGGAAATCCTTGAGGGGCTCCCCAATCAGAGTGTTATTCAGGTCAGAAGAATCACAATAAAAAAAAAGATGCTTTAATAATTCTGACAAAACATATAATTTTAACTTTCAATAGCCCAAATTTAGTGACAACAATAAAAGCCGGCTACCTTAACTGTAAAATGTTCCCTTATGTACCGAATCATTTGCGCTATTTTAAGTGCCAGAGGTTCGGACATTCACAACATCCTGCCGTTGTCAACTGACGTTCTCTAGATGGGCATTTGCTGGACATGCTTCCTCAGATTGCAGTCTAGAGCCAAAATGTATAAACTTCTCACAGCCCCATCCATCAGATTCTAAATTATGCCCTAAATGGAAAATAGAAACAGATACAGGAAATAAAATCAAATAAAAATATTTTTTATCCAGAAGGACGTAAATTAATAGTCACACAGTCGTCTCAAACTTAAGCTCAGGCTGGCAAACCCTCTACTATAAAGAATTCTACACAAATAGATGAAAATATAACAAAAATAAAATGCCCATCTTTAAATTTACTTCAACTACTTTCATTCCTCCCAAAACCAAATATATTACTATCCACTCCTACTATTTCCGCATCATCTTCAACCGAAACACATCTCTTGCCATCCAACTTTTCAATAGCTGCAACAATGTCAGAGCCTCAGCCACCTATTCCTATGTCTATTGCCACCTATTCCTATGCCAATAATATGTTCACCCCTATTGAAGCTGCAACAATCATATTCGCTTCATCATCCAACTCCACCTTTGCATCTAGTTCAGTACGGGGTGTTAAACAAAATGCAAAAACTCGTACAAAGAAAAAATATTAAAACAATTATATGAAGCAAAAATGGAAATAAAGATATAGCTCCACATACACCCAGAAAATCAGCACCTATAGAATATACAACGGATGAGTAAGACATGATTCTGTATGACGTGGAGGAAGATGAATTTGCTGTGAACCCTGATTATGTGGAAAAAGATGGGAAAATATTTTAAGGGATCCTTACTTTTAACACCTACTAGGTTTAGAAAATAACTTTTTTTTTCTATAATACTTACCGAACTTGGTGGGAGAATCCCCCCCCCACTGGCCACCAATTTCGGTTTGGTTATAATTTTATTCAAACTTACTTTATATATAATTTTGAGATTTTACCTTTTTTAGCTAAAATTTAACCAAATTTTTGGTGGTTTTATACTTTTAATGCTTTAACGAATGTCTGGCGCGGCGTAGCCAAATTCGGATCTTACGCCAATAACCCTAACACTCACTCCTGCAATTAGAGAAGTCATTGAATATGAACATGAACGTGAAAAGAAAGAAACATTTCATACACCCAGAAAAAAAACATGATTTTATTTAAAATCCGTACAAACACATATTAAGAACAACGATGGATGTAACAAAGCATCGGGAATCCACATATAGCCAAAAGAAAGTGCGCACACAAAACATCCATAATTACATCGATAGCACTCAAGATATTCAAAAGATGACGGTCATGAACTCCGGCCTGGACTTGCTGTCGTTCCTAATAGGGTGCTCCTGCAGGCGGAGCATTGTTCTAGAGGTTGCGAGCTTGTGGCGACCTCCGACATCCCCCAGTATGTTGCCATCTGAGTGAGACAAATAAGTACCGGAAGTTGGGATACCCTCTTGTCCTGCAGGTGTATCGGTGGTTGGGGTTGCGGCGAATAATGGCTCGCATGTAAGCTTTCCGCAAAGCTGTTTGGACCTGAAACACAAGAGCACGTGAGAGTCATATTATTGATATTGCGATGTAATGAGTATAATGCATGGGTTGCAGAAGTTGAATTTTTGAATTTTAAGAATTTATTTTGATATAGTTACTCAAACACATTGTGCATCTTCAAAAGTGACATGGATTCTTCTTCTAAAGATTGATTCTTAATTTAGAATCAACCTGATATTTATATAGCGTAATGCTATGCATCTGACATTACAATTCCTTTGCTTTGGAAATTTAAATATGTTGTCAAGAATGACTTTGGTTGGTAATTTAGGTGTTGGTAAATTTTTATAATGTAGTTAGAGAAGTGTAAATATTCTACTGTAACGAAATAATAATAATGTGACTATAAGCTGTAGTAAACTAATGATGATGTGTTTTTCAAGTCATTTCCAGTATTAAGTCTTCTGTAAAATGTTTGGTGCGGTTTCGCCAAAATTGGCTCTGATGCCATAATCCCCAAAGCTTATTTACCGTACCAAAATTAGATTTTTATATTTTATTTGTATTCTTTCCTTGTATAAACTTTTCATGTGATTGCTTAAAACAGAAATTAAAATTTAACTAAAAAACTTAATGTTTTAACAAACGTTTGCCACAGTTTGATCAAAATGGGCCGTAATCAAAACCCACCAAAATCTATTTGCTTTATTATTCAATTCCTACTATTAACTCACACTCTCCCTGTATATATATATCTTGATCAAATTTGCTATCTTTAATAAAATTCTTTCTATTCATCCATACAAGTTCAAATAAATTTTTTTAAGCTTGCAGTAGAGGACACTTGATGTTAATATAGTTTTTCAAATATTAATTCATTAATTAATTACCAGTTTTCGACGCCAACTTTGATTCGTCTCCATTGTTGTAACAGTGTAATTGTAAAAACAATGACAAAAGTTAGCGTTGAAAACCAGTTTTTCAGCCAAACTAGCCAAACCGGTTGTTACAACAATGCAGACAATTCATGCTCTTTTTTTTCCACCTCTACTAGTTCACTCTATATATATATATATATATATATATATATATATATATATATATATATATATATATATATAATCTTATTCAAATTTTCAATCATGAATAAAATACTTTCTATTCATCCATTCAAAGTAGGAATTGACTAACAATTTTTTTTATATTACTTGTTTATAAAATTGGATTTTTGTAGTTGATTTAATTTGTTATTTTAATGAATGTTTTAATGTATATATATATATATATATATATATATGCATACATAAATGCTTATACATAAATACATATGCGTTTGTGCGTGTATTATATGTATTTTTAAAATTTAATACCTTAACATGTGTTTGGCGCAATTTAGCAGGGATTGTCTCTTGCGCCATGAAACCATACATTCGCTCAATGGCGCCATAATCCCCAATACTCATTCACTCTACCATAACTATCTGTCTGAAATGTATTGTTGACCTCAGTCTCTTCAATGGTCAACTCGGAATGTGATTTAGCTGTACATTTTTAATACAATTTTTTTTCTTGGTCCGTGGTAGCATAATGGTCAAAGGTCAGGGACTCAAAGGTGTTTTGAGTTCGAGTCTAATGCCACTGAGTGAAAGTGAATTGCATTAACGTCGTACCTTAAAGCAATACGAAGTCTATTGGTGACGGACCTGGTCATTTTGAACCTCGGTCAAGTGACGAGGACTATACCTGAGCTGGCACACCACTTTCTTAACTATCCCATGGAGAAACCCCAACCAAAATCTTCTGTTTTTTTTTATTTTAATACTGGATTTTTACCTTCTCCTTTTTTTATAAACTTTTTTAATTATTTGGGAAAATATTAAAAAAAAAAAAAACATTGGTACACTAGCCAAAATTTACTCTCTCAGGCCTGGGTACAAATCCCGCAGATGGCGTGGATTATAGATAAATGTGTTGTGCCTTTGCGGCATAAGGGTACTCTAAATAGCCGTCGAGTACCAAAGTGGAAGAGACATGAGAGGCCCCTGATCACCCCCAAGGAGTTCTCCAAAATTGGAACGGAACAGAGCAAAATCGTACTGTCACCTGGATGGTGCTCAAAGCTACGGCTAATGACAGGCGTACATCTAGCCTTTTGCCGTGATGTATTTCATGAGCCTCAATCTGAAATCATCAGACAGGTGGCATTTGCAATAACACCACACTCACTCAACCTACACCAACAGCAGGACTTTGAGCCAAAAACAGATTTAACCGCACGCCTCTCCCGGTCTTTCAGGGACCAATTTTTCCCCGCCCCCGGCAAGTCGTCCCCTTTCCCAGGCTGCAGGCCCCCTGGCCCCCTGGCCAAACCTAAGGGAGGGACTGATGTACGTTAAATCTGTTGAAGCTGAAGTCCTGTAGTTGGTGTAGTGTGGTTGTTCGGAGACCGAATCTTCGTCTTGACAGAGGTTCAAAATGAGATTTCCCCTTCCCAAATACCCCGTGTTTTTTGGGCAGCGCCCGGTTTGAATAATACTTTTTTGCGTTAAAGACTATTTTAATTTTAAACCCCCGCGTTTTTTTAAAAAAAACTTTTTTTGGGGTTTTTTTGAAACTTATTGCTTTAAAAAACCCAAAGTTTTTTTTTCCTTCCCCAAGAAAAAAACTAGGGTGTTTTGAAAAAAAAGCAGATACATAAGATGTAAACCCTTTTAAATGCGTTTTTACTCGAAATGTTTTTTTTTCTTCAAAAAAGTTTAAAGGGGGGAACACGATTGTAAAAAAGTTTTGAAAATAATTTGTTAAATTTTGTTTTATGTTCTGTATAAAAAATTAAAGTTTTTTAACCTTCAAATTTATCAACACTGTTATTTTTTAAAAATTTCCCAAATTTTTTTGTGAATGTAATCACTGTTTTTTTTTAAGAAATTTTCTAAATAGCTGAGAAAAAGTCTCTAGTTTTTGTAAAATTAAAATTCTTTTACCCTGAAGGTCATTTCAAAAGGAATGGAAGTAATACATCAAAAATTTTGAAATTTGTTCCCCCTTACTATTTGTACAGAGAGGGCTCCGTTTATGTAATTTTTGTCAATTTTTACCCATTTTAGTAGTAATAATTTATGTTTCTCTTCTTAATTTTAGCCTCCCCCCTTAAAATGTGCTAATCCCCAAAAAATCTCCATATATCCATTTTTTAAAAAAAAAGTTGTCAGAAGTAGTCGGTTACTTTAACACAAAATATTGTGACACATAAAATAAAATATAATAGTTTTTTTTTAATTTGAAAATAAAAATTTTTTCCCCCATAAAAATTTTCCCCCCTTTCCTCCTTTCCTAGAACTTTAATTATTTTTTTCCCCCTTTAAGTATTCAATGTATTTTAGAAAAAAACTTTGGGCCCCGAAGAAATGAAGTTTTCCCCATTAATTTTTTAAAAACCCGGTTTTGAAAAATAATTAACTTTTTTATAAAAAAAAATCTGTAAAGGAAGAATTATTTTTCCATTTTCTAAAAAAGGCTAGTTTTGATTTCAAAGAAGCCTCGTATCTGTTAAAGAACAATTAACAGGGAGGAATTAAAGATGCATTGGAAAATGTGATTTTCTTTTTTGGGAATAAAACTTTATTCAACGATAAATGAAAAGGACAATGAATTATATCGCGCAGTTACTCCTTTTCGGGGAAATTTTGGGGAATGGGGGAAAAAAAATGATTTTTTTCCCCAACAAATATATGGGGTAAATTTTAAAGTGTGTTACATTTTTTTTTTAAAATTTACTTTTTAAATTTTTCACTTTTTTTTTTTTTACAATTATAGAAAGATTTTTTTTTTTTTTTAATTTTTTGTGTTCTACAAAGATATTTTTTAAAACCCACCCAGTTTTCCAGAGTTAAGAAATTACAGAAATTGTTTTATACTTTTACAATTTTCTTCCAAAAAGCTTTTGATTTTTCCCTTTCCGGATTTTTTTGGGCGTTTAGCAGAAATCGGTTTTTTGCGCCATAAATAAATAAATAAATAAATAAAACGAAATTCAATTGGTATTTCCTGAGACAAAAAATTTTCACTAAAAAAAAGAAATTTAGATTAAAAATTGAGGTTTCTTTTTTGGGCGGGTAGCTTTTTGGGTTTTTTGGGCCGGAAACCCAAGGCCCCGGGGAGTTGCGGGTTCGAGTCCAGGTGGTTTCCAAAAGGCCGCCAAAAAAGGGGCTGGGTGACGTTAAATATGTCGAGTTTAACCTCCTTTTTGGTATGGGTAGTAGTTTGGGGGGGGGTGCCAACTCAAGTCCGCTCTCCATTTGCCCAAGGTTTAAATTTTGAGGTTCGCATGCATGAATATATATAAAATACAAACTGGTATACCCATTCTTCGCACAGGTGAGTTCAAAAATTAAAGAACACAGATTGAAGAATAAAGAAGTTTTTAATGAGTTAGTTTTCGTGAATTAAAAGTTAAAAAAAAACAGCTTTTTGCATATTTTATATGAACAAATATATATATATATATATATATATATATATATATATGTTAAATTTTAAGTCTAGATCTAATGGTAGATAAAAAGGAATTTTTATCCTCGTACCTCTCTTGTCAGCCGATTTTTGAAAACACCTTCCTAAGCTATTCCCTGCTCAGCAAACATTTACATTGTTACACATTTTGTGTAATGAACGCTTAAAATCATTTCAATAATTTACATCTGGATGTGTAATACATTAATATTACTTTCTGTTGTATTTATTTTACGTTAAAATTGTAATATTCGCAAGCAACGCAGTTCCTTACATTATAATGGCGATTTAATAGAAACATAGCGAAATGTTGGGGATAGAACCAAATTGTGGCCTCTTTTTTGGCGACCTTGTTGGCAACTTGGCGATTGATGGAACGGTGCAGAAGTTCATATGCTGTAGCGCCACCTGCTGGATATCTGCAACAAAGACGATTACACAAAAACCTTTTCGACAAAAATACACATATACATGCCAATTTTCATAGTGATCAGTTGAACAGTGCTGGAATGATGCGATTTCATATACAGTAGAACGCCGTTCATCCGAATCAATTGAGACCGGACACCGTTTAGATACGCGATTGTTCAGATAACCGAAAACCGGATGCTATTCATGCAGTATATGAAACCGGACACTCTACGAATAATGAAAATTATCACATGTGGGAAATGTGCTTGAAGAAAAAGCAAAATACGTGCAAACTTTTGCAATTTTACCTTTATTGGGGAAAATAATCACTTATCTTTCGCTGTATCATTGTACACCGTTTTTTCACTGCTAGGTCTCCGATTCTCTTTAGCAGCAGTAGTTGAGTAGGACAGCACTGTGATTGTTGTTCGTACCACTCCATAGCTGTCTCTAACGCAGAAAACGCGTCAGCATTTGATGGCAGGGCCGGCACTAGTAGTTTTGCCGCCCCAGACAAAAATGAAAAACTGCCGCCCCTCTTCCCAAAGCAAAAAATTAATATTAATATATATATCTTTATATATATAAATCTTCTGTGCGCGCGTGTGCATGTGATTAAACTCCTCCTAAATGGCTAGGCCGATTTTGATGAAATTGTTTGTGTCTGTTCCAGTGGATTCCAGAATGGTTTAGATTCACAATTCGGTGCAATGGTCCCAAGGGGCGTTATAGATAATTAGTTCGATTATTAGATGTACAGTCAGGAAATGTGGTACGTAGATTCCTTACATAGAGCAGAGATCCCCTTCAAAATGAGTTTTTGAGAAAATCGAATCCCAAGTGGCGCTGCAGAGCGTAAGGGGCTTTTTGCATAATTATCTCCTTTTTTAAACTATTAGACGTGAAATTGAGTAAGCAGATTCCATTCATTGAGTAGAGATCCGCTATAAGATGAGTTTTGGGAAAATCGCTTTCTTAGGGGCTTAAGGGGCGTTATAGATAATTATTTCCATTTTTAAACTACTTAAACTATTTTAACTCTAAATTTGGTGAGCAGATTCATTTCCTGGGGTAGAGGTCCGCTACAAATTGGATTTTGCAAAAATAAATCTCCAAGTGGTGTTGCAGGGCTTAAGGGGCATTATATATAATCATTTCCGTTTTTAAATGATTTGGCGTATAGTCTTGAAATTTGGTAAGCGGATTCCTTTCCTGGAGTAGAGTTCCGTTACAAAATGGGTTTTGTGAAAATTGACCCCCAAGTGGCGATGCGGAGAATTAAGGGACTTTATAGGTATTTATCTCTTAAATTAAATCTTAAAATTGATTGAGTATAGAAATAAGGTACGTTAAATGTAATACCAAATTCACATCCAATAATATTTCAGAAAATATATCACATTTTTTGTAACATAAAAATTTTTTTTCTTTATTAAATGCCCCCTTAAAATTTGACCCCAAAACGGGGTCCTTTTTCCGGCCCTACACGCCCCTGTTGATGGACCCTTGCTACTTGCGTTGTTGTTGTCGTCCTCGTGTTTATCCATTTCATCATCGACAGGGTCGGATTCTTCGTGCACGGAAGTCACAAACTCGTCATCATTTAGCATTTGAAATCCACAGAGTCATTGCATTGCATGCCATCCAGGTTTCTACATCTTCTTCATAGCATTTTAAATTTTGTCTCTATATTCAAGACGTTGCGTTTACGTTTTGAATTCGAAGCCGTAGTAATTCAAAACCAAAAAAAAAAGCACGAACCCTTCATTTGGAAACAAACACCTATTTTCCCGCGAGAGTTTTCCCAAAATACACACTAAACCCCAAATTTTCCTCCCCTTTGGTTTTTCCGTCATTTTTAGCCTCACGCGAAACAACTGTGAACATTGCACTGTTCGAAAACGTTTCATATGCAGTACATGTAGTTGACAAAAAACTGGTCCGGATATTTGACGCCCGGAAATAAACGTTATAAACGACGTTTTTGTATACCATCCATTTATATATTTTTATATATATGTATTATATGTTTTTTGTATTGAATGTTGATTATTGTACTGTACTGTATTGTACTGTACTGTACTGCACTGTACTGTACTGTATTGTATTGTATTGTATTGTATTGTATATTTATCTGTATTATTAGAATTTTAACATTTTAAGAAATTTTGCCCAGTTTTTGAATGGGCTTGGCCAAAACTTGAACCACAAACATAGGGGTTTAGTCACAATAGTCTCATTTTGTTTTTGTAGTGCGCCGTTACTATGGATCACTCTCCAGTCCGTTTTTAAATTTCTCTTACTTTTTTTTAACATCCCATGGGAAAAACAAATGATATACAAGTGTCTCTCATATAACACGGCTAATTTTACCATGCTCTTGGGAAAACCCCATACGAGATTTTTTTTTCATTTTAATTAAATTTTAATCCCCTACAAAAAAAAATAAAAATTTTATTTTTTTTAAAAAAAAAAAAATAAAATATATTTTTTTATTTTATTAAAATATATTTAAAATATAAAAATTTTTAAAAAATTTTTAATTTTTCATTTTTTTTTTCAGAATTATTTTTTGGGGAAAATGTTAAAAATTTTTTAAAAAAATTTCAAATTGGGTTAATTTTATTTTTTTATTAAATTTTTTAAAAAATCAAATGAAACCAAATATTACTTTGTATAAAAAATCATTTTAAAAAGAAATTTTTTTTTCCAAAATTTTTAAAAAATAGTTTTAATAAAAAATTTTTTTTCACCCCCAAAAAAATTAATACCTATAAAAGGTTTATTTTTTTGGGGGGGAAGGGTTTTTTGCTACCCTTTTTTTCAGTTAAAATGGGTAAGCACCCCCAAAAATTTTTAAATTAAATTTAAAAAAAACCCCAAAAAAAAATGCCTTGGCCCTTTTTAAAAATTTTCGTTTTAACCCAATAAAAAAGGGTTTTTTTTTTTTTTTTTCAATTTTACAAATAAAAAAAAATTTTTTTTTTTCCTAAAATTAAAATTTTTCACTTTTTAAGGGTTTATTAAAAAAAAAATGTTTTCTTTAAGGGGAAAAATCACTTAAAATTTTTCAAAAAAACCCCCAAAAAATTAATGTTATAAATTTTTAAAAAACCCCTTTTTTTAAAAGTTATTAGCCCTTATTAAAATTTTTAAAAAATTTTTTCTTTTTTTTGGGGAAAAAAAATTTTTTTTTATTTTAATTTAATTTTAAAAAAAAAACTCATTAAAAATTTTGCCTTAATTGAGTTTAATTTTTCAAATTATTAAAAAATTATAAGTAAAAATAAAAAATTTTATTAATTTGTTTTCTAAAAAAAAATTAAAACAACAAAAAAATCATAAAAAAAAATTTTTTTAAAAAAAATTTTTTTAACAAAAAGAAACAAGGATTATTGTTATACAATAATAGGCTTATTAGGATCAGAAAATCCATTTTATCATCACTCTCGTAAGAAATTACAGCTAATTCTATTTTTTTCCCTCAAAGATAACCGTAAGTCCTCTTCATAAGTTATCTCTCTATTATTACAAAAGTTATCTGACGTAGTGGCAGCTAGAAGTCTCTGTTTCGATCTTGTAATTCTTCCAGAATTTTCTATAAGGGGTTAAAGAACTTTGCACAATTACTTTTAAAATTATTGTCTACCTTCTACTGACTTTTCCAACAACAACAAAATTCCTTTACCGTAAAATCCGGCGTATAACGCGAACTTTTAACGCAAAAAAGTAAGACCAAAATTTACAGAGGTGCTTCATACGCCGAGTATAAAAGTGAGAGGATTTAAATTTTTAAAAAAATGATCATAGAAAAAAATTGGACATCTACATATTGTTACGAATTTTGTGTAACTAGTGTAAATAATTTGTATTTGAGTGTTTAATGCATTTATATGTTACTCTATGTCATATTTATTTCATGTTAAAATTGTGCTACTCACAAGCAATGCCGCCCTTACGTTATACTGACGATTCAATGAGAACTTGGCGAAATCTTAGCGGTAGAGCCAAGTTGGCATCATTTTTGGCGACCAATTTGACGAGTTCGGAACCCTTTGGAATCTTCTAGAAAGTAGTGGATCTCTCCTCTATTGTCGCGTTCAATGACACGAGCGATTATATTTCTGGTAGTTTCTGTCGCGCCTATAAATAAAGATGCTCGCCGGTACGGCGAGCAGTCTGGATTAAACCAGGGAGTAGTGAGGATTGTTTTGACTAGCGATTAGCTCGGCTGTGCTTGTGAATAATCTTTATTTACGTGTATTTTTAAACATTGATTATTGTGTTCGATTGCTGTTGAAGGTGTGAATATTGCTGCTGAATCCTGTATTTAAAGGATTGGACTTCTGATAATGAATTCGCATCGCTCTTAAAGAACTGTTTATTTTCTTTGTGATTGCTTTTGCATAAAACCTAGAACACGGATCTACGTAACAATATTTTGAAATACTGTTTGTTTAAGAGAAGTGACATTCCTTATGAATTTAAAGGGTTGTAGTTCTAAAAATATACTATTCTTTCTCAAACTTGGTAAAAAAACCTCAAACAAATGACTTTAAAATAAATTGATAATAGATACTGGTATTGTGTGTGTGGGTAAGTTTAAGTAATATTGGAATTCAAGTTTGTGTCTTTTCCTGGATTTATTTGTAACACAATAAACTTAAATAAACAAAAAATTAATAATCTTACAAAAATTAAATCATCGAGTTAAAATAATAGGCTGAAAATATAACCAAGATAAAAATCCTAGAAATCAACGGCACACCTAGCATTATTGAAGCCAAGACCAAGATTTTAAACAGAAAATATCCGAGATAAAAACAACAGCACCCAGACGCGCTGAAGCCAGGTTCCAGATTAACACACAGGCAGGATCTGCTACATATGGTTTTCGTAGAGATAGACCCCCACGTGGGTCTGAGCGCGGTGACAGGTACGCTCCGCCCACACAACAGGGGACGATAATTCACCACAGACTTCAAAACAACAGTATTGAGCCCGTATATTTCGGTTTCTTCATAAAAAAAAAGAGGGGGGGGGTTATACTGCGAATATATCTAAAAATTAAAAATTACAGCTTGAAAGTATAGGTGCACGTTATACGCCGGTTTTTACAAGAATTCAATTCAAGTTTTCTGCTGTGTAACATCGAATTCCTGTTATAATAATCGCAAATTTTGTACCGTGTCATATCGAAATTGTGTTTTACAAGAACTGTTATTCGAGGAACGGCTGTAATTATAATGAACAAATAAATTAGAAATTTTATTATCTTCACACACTCTAACCCGTATTATTTATCTTTACCAGAATTACATCCCGGTGGTTAAAGGGCCTATAATTAAGACAGCTTTTAACAATTACACCCAAAGGATTGACAATTAGGACTTGTACGAGATTTTAATTTCTCCACCAAAGCATCCCACAAATAATTACATCCCCTTAATTGAACTAATCAAAATGAAACACCTAAATTACTTTTATCTCCAGGAGAGAACAAAAAAAAACAGGCATTTAACTAATAAACTACTACTGATTTTAACAGCTTTTAAACGCCCTTTTTATCTCTTACCATTTAAAAGATATACATCTAGTTCTAACGCCATAGATTCGAAGGCTTCCCTCGCAGTACAGAAAACTTTTTTTTAATTCATTTAATGGGTTTCAAGGTAAGTAAAAAAGGTAATTTTCGTTATCAATAAAGCTAAATCAGACTTTTTCAACACGCGTTTTTAACAAATGTTTGGCGCAGTTTCACCCTAAATTGGCTTTTGCGCCACGCACCCCAACACTCACTCACCACTCTAGAATGTGTTGTGCATAAAATTAACAACTACAAACCATATAAAACTGATAATTCTAAGAATTTCTTCTGAATTCTATTATTCTCATTTGTGTTCAATTTATCTGAAGTTCTATTAGAATATTCAAGTATGTCATGAATCAAATCTAATTACAAAAATATTTTGAATATCTTTACTGTATTATTCTATAAATATATTAACACTGGTTTTTGTGATACTAAAAATAAATATAAAAATTGAGATTTATATTTAAGCACAGAATGAAAATTTTATTTTTCGTAAGAATTGTAGTCGAAAAATTAAAAAAGAAGAGACAATTTTGAGCATTGCAGGGCATTTTTTCCCCTGTAAAAACTATCCAATTATTTTTTAATTGAAAGATGCTTAAATAAATTTTCTTACACAAAACCAAATTCCGTATTTTATTTTATATAAAATAATATAGTATTTTATACAGCTTTTTAATCATTTCGAATCGCCCATAAAGCATTTTGAATATACATGAGAAAATTGTCCTCGGGGAGGGATGTTTTCACAGAAAGTACAATTGATGA
Source organism: Trichonephila inaurata madagascariensis (assembly GCA_019973955.1). Classification (NCBI taxonomy): domain Eukaryota; kingdom Metazoa; phylum Arthropoda; class Arachnida; order Araneae; family Nephilidae; genus Trichonephila; species Trichonephila inaurata. The sequence goes on along the minus strand of BMAV01027798.1, from coordinate 105,074 downwards.
ATACCAAATTACTTAGCACACAAAAGATATAAAGTATGTTACGCCATGCTGGCTACTTAAAACCTGGCATGGGGTGTATTAGGTTAATCGTGAAAAGTTAATAATAGAAAGTGACTTGTGACTAGAAAGTCTGCTAAGTTAATATTCATCATAGTATCCACTCACAGTTGTAGAAGGAATCTAGAAGTTGATTTGCACCAAACTGTTTCGGTTTAAGGAGGTTTTAAGGAACTGCAAGCGGCTTATAAGATAAGTCATTTTGAATAACTTTATAAGTTAGAGCAATATTGCTCCCAAAGTTAATGAATAAGTTGTAAATCGCTCTTAAGTGTTAGATCTAAAATAAAAGTAGTAATCCATATACGCATTTTTTAACACCAAAAATGGGATTTAATTTATGCGCGTTCACGGGGGGTATAAAAATGATACTTTAAAAAAAATTTAAAAAAAAAAAAGATGAGCTTAACTCTTTATCTACCGATGGTACTTATAAGTACCACTCATTTTAAAATTACGTGAATAATCATTTTTACGAATACTCTAAATACTTAGCAGGAATATTCTTTGAAATCCACCCCAAGATATGGGCAAGGGGCCTAAATGGTTTTTATCGGGAATATCGGGGGGAATTATGGCAGAAATTGGTTTTCAGTGGATTCGAATATTGTTATTTTTGTTCCGAAAAATAGCAAAGAAAAAAGAAAAGGGCTTATTTTTTGTATGTTAATGAAGACCTTAGAATAATTAATAACCTTGATATAATTAATTTTACAGTTAAATCTTTAATTAATTAATTTTTCTTTTCGAATTAAATTTCCCAAAGTGGAGTATTTTGTTCATGTCCCCTTTTTTTTTCAATGTAGTGATTCAAAAAAAAAATAAATAAAAAAATATTGCATGAAAAGAACTGTAATAAATCATAATGTGTTAGATAAAGGGTTAAAGAAAATTAGTCTTCTACATATATCGAAATACTGTTTATTTTAAAGATATAACTTACTTTATATGAACTTCAGAGTTTTAATTCTAGAAAAGTAAACTATTTTTTCAAAAGCCCGGAATAATATCTGGAAAAAAAATGACTTCAAAACATAAGAACGCTACTACATATGTACATTTCAGTTTCCTTCGTAAAAAAGGGGATGCTCGCGTTATACGGCGAATATACATGAAAATTAAAAAATGCAGCTTAGAAGTATAGGTGCTCGTATTACGGCGGATTTTATGGTAATTAATTTAAAACCATGTCGGCTTCTTCTCTGAGCCATCTTACATCTGCAGCCTCCGGGTTCCGACAATTATATATAACTTTTATAAATATCTTTCATTTACAATAACTATAGCAAGGTATAATTTGGATAAAAAAAATAACACTTTGAGAACTCTGAATCAAATGAATCCAAAGAGGTATTTCTGCATCTTCTTCAGTCAAAACCCTTTTTTGTAAATTTCGCATTTTTTGTACAGCTCCTTAAACATAGTAGGTCGTTTTTCTAGGCTCCTTTTATGAAGTATTAGTTATTTAAGAAATGGCAAAGGGGAAAAAAGACAAATCCCTTTTTCAGTGTGTAGAGGAGCTGATTAATAGTGCTAGTGACCACTCAAATGATACAATGATGGGCCTATTCTTCAGTTCCTTGATAAATGGTTTAAGAATTTCTTTCAAAGCGTATTAAGATAAATGTGATGCTTTTTAAAGCTTACCAAAGGGAAAAAAGTTTCTTTTTATTGCGTTTTTATGTTGATACATTTCGGATGAAAAAGAATTTTGGTTATTTCCCGTGAAAAAGCTAGATTGAAGTGCATAAAATATTGAAATACGAAGAAAATAATAATTCATTGAGTGATGTGCAATATTAAAGTCGCTCTATTCAGCTACTCGAAGCCTTTTGGCGACGGACTTCTGCATGGCGGGTCTTCAGCGGTACCAGGCTAGAACTCATGACGCCGCAGGCTCGAGTCCATTACTTTGACCACTAGTCCACCGCGGCCACCCTCGTTACTTGATCGAGATGAAAAATGACGAGGCCTTAGCCCTTGTGTTGCTGAGTAGTGTGATGTTATTATAACTCTTTCTCTTTATTTATTGTGTACATTAAAGTAAACATTTTATAAAAAAGCATTATTCTAAACTTTTAAATCGGTAACAATTAGGATATACTTGAAAAACGCGAAAAGTTTCATTCCAAAAGGTTTGAATATTTTTGGAAAAATGTTTTGGACATAATTTGAGAACATTTCGTACTGAATTTTTCGGTGAAGATACTCTGGAGTGAATGAGTAACGGGCCTTTGCATATGAGGGTTTTGTCCCCGGACCTCGCGTTTTGCCTAAGGGAGGGCGAACCCCCTGGCCCTCTCTTAATTTCCCACCCCCAACGGGGGGGGATTTCAGCCCCAAGATTTAACGCACCGCCCCCCACGGCGGGTCTTTAGGGTACTGACTCGAACTCATGACATTGCAGCCAGATCCGATACCTTGACTACTGGCCCAGCCCTAAAAATCCTGGGAAATGCGTCCTCAGTTCATTCCGTTTTAATGGATTGTCCATTTTTTTAATCCCCTTAAGATCCCCTACACGGTGGATCTTTTTGGTACTGGACTGAACTCTGACATTTGCCCATACCCTTGACTATTAGGCTACCCGGCAAAGATACCGGGCGACCCCAGTTCATTCCGTTTTAATGGATTGTCCATTTTTTTAATCACCGTCGTCTTTTTTTTCCTTTCGTTTTATCCTTATCTGACTTGGTGTGGAAAGTCCTTCCCCCCTCCCAAAAAAATTATTTTTGCATTTATCTTTAAAGTTTAATTTTTATAATTAGTTTGATATTTTACCTTTTTAATACTGAAATCGTTTTTGTGTCAACCTTTCCAGCTATTTTTTCGTGTGTCTTAATATTAACAAATGTTCGGCGAAGCTTACCCAAAGTTGGCTCTTTCGTTATAAGCCCGATCACTCATTCATTCATGCACCATTCGTTACATCTTCATTGATTGTTCAGTTTTTCATATCGTTACCATGTTACATTTTTTCATTCATTTGTTTTAAGCATACTTGACTTGGTTAGAGAAATTCCCCACCAAAATCTATTCACCTTCATTTTTAGAATTCAAATCTCAGATATAAGAATCTGCCTTTTTGCACTGAAAATGGGTTTTTATTTACCTTCTGAGTGTTTAAAAAAATATTTGACACATAGCCGATATAGGCTCTTGTGACCGTAAACTCCACACTTATTAACTCATCCACTCATACTGGATTTTATGATAATAAATTTTAAAAAACATACATTTGGCGGCATTTTTATTTTCTTGTTACCCGTTAATGATTGCGATATGCTTTTTAAAATGTGTTCTCGTCTGAAAAAAATATTATTTGTTCAAGAGCGAGTCATATAATTTTTAACTTTTGTCTTAATTCTGTTTGAAATTTATTACTTCGGAAGAAAAATATCAAATTTTCAACTTAAAATGCATCATTAACTAAATTAGTCAAAGTGCAGGCAAAAAATTTGTTGTTTAGATGCTAATCTCTTAATAGCTCAGGCATTTCACGAATATAGCACTAGAAATAAACTTTGAAATTATTTTTTCTCTTTTAAAAACTTAAATGAAGTGGTAGTGAGTTATTTTCTTCTAAAAAATCGTTGTATTTTCTGATTTTTAAAAGAGCTGAGCTCGTTTCTTTGAATATTGTAATAATAATATATTGGGTTTTTTCTTTTGAAAGAAAAAAAAAGTTTTTTGAATTTCAATTGCACTCTAATAAATAACTTCAACATACAGATCTCATCTAGGCAGATCACTAGTTATAAGTACTGAAACAAACGCAAGAAAAGTTTCATTTTCTGTACTATTTTGCTTTTGTTGAAGAGAGATGAAATACGATAACTCTCGTGCGCCTCAAGTATCACGAGAAGTAAATAAAGCAAACAAAATAAGATAAATAAATAAAGGAAAAATAACAAACCAAAAGTTACGAAGCAAATGAAAAACAAGCAAGTGTTACAAGGACAAAGAAGTTAAACTACTAACTTTCAAAACCAAAACAAAGTTGTAAAACCACAAAAAAAATGTACAAAATGACATCAATGAACTTACACAATAATGTGAATCTAGCTTCAGTTGAAATAAGCTGACAAAAAATTTGGAGATCAGTTAATTTTAAAGCATGCAGTTTAACCTTTATCCGTTTTTTGCTTGAAATTTGAACAAAAAAGGTTAAAATATCTTCAACACTTTGCTTACCACCAACATTACAGTCAGTGGCATAACGCACACTGGGCAGAAGGGGGCAGGACTCTAAGGGGCCCAAAGCCTGACTGAACGCCGAGTATGGCTTGGGACCAAAAGCTTGACTTTGCAGGGGGCGGGGGCCCTAATAATCTCCGTTACGCCACTGGTAACAGTCACGAAGCTTAGAAGGGCACAGGTTAAATTTGTTGAAGTACACTTTAAAATTACCATAACCAATATTAGATCCATCGGGGACTCAAATTAGCGGCTCATATGTTCATTCAGTTTCGTTGATTCAAATCGGTGTGCTTCAGTGGTTTTTCAATCAATAATCGAAAACAGTAAAAAGTTAATTAAATTTAATGACAATTGGAGTGCGTCTGCACTCGTTCACGTTCAGAAGATCTCTGATAAAAAAAAGGTTTTTACAAGCAGTGCCTTCTATGCTGAAAGGGGTCCTAACAACCAATAAGGAATTGTGTGATTTTATAAGTTTTAAAAAAAGGTCTCTACAGTTTTGTACTATTTATTACATGCGAAATTATATTCTGAGAAAACAGGTCTCTGATAAGAAAAATAATAAAGCTATGATGACCCTTGATTATATGAATTACATTGATTATAAATAGTTCTCTTCAGATCAACTGAATCTTCAGACCTTGTCTTCCTGTTGTAGACCAGCGATACTCAACCTGCGGACCACTGGGCCTTTTTAAGTGGCCCGGTCATGGCCCATTGCTCTGAAAAATTCATTTATTTATGAAAATGTGGCGGGAAATTCATTGTTAAGAAATCAAAGACATCAATTTTGATTTTTGCTATTGATATCGTATGGGTGCGAATTGATATTTTCTTCTTCTAATTCGTGATAATAGACAAAAATGGAGTAGCGACTATTTTTTGAGTGGAACTAATTTTTAACTATCCTTCGTATCTTGCGAGCGAAAAATTTTCGAAAAAAATAGGTTGTTTCAAGACGATGGGGAAGTTAAGTATTTTGCAGTGAAAAACAAGCATGGATCAGTAATTGTTTGATTTGTCACGAAAGTGTTGTATTTAAAAAATGCGAATAAACAGGAATCGTCTAACGATACTTTTCCTCGAAATCTCTTCGAAGTGATAAAATTTCTTTGAATAATCTTTACAACAGAAAAAAAGGTTTTTTGTAGGCAAGTCAAAGGATAACAAAGGCACGTGACGAATACGTTTGTACCCCCACACCCTTCCATTCATGTCCAGTTTTATAGCTTGGGGGGTTGGAGACAGTTAGGGGCTTTGGGTTCATTTTTGTTTTTTGGGCTTCGATCCGCCAAATTTTTGGAAAATCATAAGGGACATAGGTGCTCCGGGTAAAAAATTGACTGAGCCTGTCTGACTGACGAGTCTGACTCCTTGGAGGACTACGAGAAAATAGTTTTAAGAAACAAAGGCTGTGTGATGAACAAAGTGTCTAGATGTCGGACGAGAAGTCTGGCGCCAGTACATTCAAGAAGGACATGGGAGAGCGATTGTGAGTTCCACACTGGGGACGCAAGCCGGGGGGGCCGTGTGTAGACTTTGTGGCCCTGCCAATGATAAGTGACGAGGGGCGTGTAGTGGACCCGCCTCTAGGGTTAAAAAGGGTCAATTTTTCGATCAGAGAGAGCGGACAGCAGAAGTCAGATTCAAGTCCAAAAGGGATTTTCCTGGAGTAACGGGAAAGAAAAGAGAATAAACGCCTGTGGCGTTGTAGAAATTATCCAGCCAACTTCATAGAAATATGGGGAAGTGTCCTCCTGACAAAGCAGTGATGTGTAGAGAATGAACTCCACCGCTTAATAGACTGAACGCACCGGCTTGGCGCAAAGAGGCATTACCATACTGCATTATCTTAGTTATTTTGTTGAGAAAATAAAATTTTCTTTTATTTCGCAATTTGTTTTAACACCCCGCTACCCGTCCGCGACGTCACAAACCCCAAAATTTGTTATAGTATTGGTAATCCTATGAAACCGTTTATACTGATGCAGAAATTGTGAAGGAGCGATTCTTAAATGCTTCCAAATTTTTGAAAAAATTTAGTGACAAAAAAAAAAAAAATAATAATTAAAAAAAGCAAAATAGGAGTTTTAATATTTTGATCAATTTTCCATATTTTAAATTTTTTATGATATCTTGGTCTTAAAGCATTTCTCACCCCTCTCCTTCATTAATCCTCATCTTGCGGCCCGCGTGAAAAAGCAAAGATATGTATGTGGCCCGCCAGAAAAAAAGGTTGAGTACCCCTGTGTTGTAGACGGTTGATTTCATTTTAATTCAATGTTTTATTATTTTGCCTACGAATGTATTTCCATTGAAAATGGTTTGGAACGATGAAAATATCTAAAAAACACATAAAATAAAAGTTGGAAGTTCTTCAATCATTATAGGATTTCATTGAAAAAGTATTAGGCATTAAAATACATTTAATTCTCAGAAGAAACCCTTTTTTTTAATCTCACTTTTCCATTTTTATTTTCCAGGATATTAATTATTCAATTACTATTTGCTTATTTGTTTAATTTTTTTGTTGCCTAGATACTGCCAAATATGGTTCTTGCACCATAAAAATCTAACAATCACTCACTCACTCACTCACCCGCTTGTTACATGGAGGATTCAATTTCCATATTATCAAAATACAATCACACAAAACGAAACAATTGGGAGATTAAGGTTTCTTTTTTATTTGGGTACAACACAAAAATTCCAAAATGAAATATTTGTTATTTGGTGCCTTAATGAAAAGTAATTTATTGCTTTTAATTAACATTTAACAGTGCGTGATTAATTGAATCATTAATTTAATCACTTCAAGCGTGAGTGAATCAGAGTTCATTTTAGATTCAATGTTTGGCGCTATTTAAACAAAATTGGCTTTTGCGCCATAAACTCACTCACTCACTCTTTAGATTAAAACTAAATCGATTTGTGTGGTAGCGAAAAAATAACTAAAATATACTTACGTCATTGTTCATGAAGCAATAAAGAACGGAAACAAAGAGGCCCTAAGAACAGAAAAAAAGAATGTTTGAAAACGAAAAAAATGATAAATATTTTTATATTTAAAGTAATGTTAGTACTTTCTATTTCGCCCGCGCAGGTGATAAAGTTGCCAAAAATGTTACAACCGATGCCAAACGGAATATTTCCGCTGGTAACCATTTGAAAATTTTTTAAATGATTTTAAAATGCTTGTACCTCAGAAGTAAAAAATTCATAACTTTTATTACAAATTTTTATGTGTTTATTGTGTGTTGTCGCCAATAAAGTCTGCTTGGTGAGATTTGAGCCAGCGAAATGGAGAAGTATCTTAATTTTGTATCTGAATGTTATACAATATAGTTAGCTGGCTTTGCCAAGAAGAGTGTGAAAAAAAGTTTCCCGCAAAAATATAACTTCTTAATATACGAAGAAAAAGCTATTTGGTATTTACGTAATATCGCAACCTTATTGTCGACTTTACATGAAACGAAGCATATGGTTGCTGATTCAGCGGGTACGACACATGCGAAATCGGGGTTGCCAACTTGGCAAGTTATCATCTTGAAAATTGGCATTGTGTTGTGATAATACGTATAAGTACCAGCAGTTTTAATAAAATATCAATTTATAAACGAGAACATGAGATGTCTTTTTTCAAATTAATTGAGCCTTTAATCAAAATTATTTCTACGAATACATTGAAAAATAGTCTTTTCTAATTTAATGTACAAAAAGTACTAATGTTTGTGAACGAATATAAGTTTTTTTTGGATACATACGTATTATCACAACCTATTGGCAACATAAAATGAATCGAAGCACATGATTGTCAAATCAGTACATTTGGCATATGCGAATTTGGGGTTGCCAGTTTACCGAGAAATCTTAAGCGTTGGCGATCGTTACGATATTACGTAAGTACCTTTTTTTTTGTTAATTACATATAATTCCGTCGACAAATTTCGTCAAAAGACGTTGCCAAATGCTGTATTACCATACCCAACAGTTGAAAATTGTTCCTATGCATGTTCAAACACAATAATTGACATTGGACATTAATTGACATTGACGACACAACAAAGGACATTGGCGATGTCCGTTGAGTTGGCGACATCTTTTGATTTGGCGAAATTGGTCGAAGGTATAATACGCAAATACTGGTTCTTTTTAAGGAAAAAGCTAAGGTATAAAAAAAATGGAAAGGGAATACTTTTTTGAAAAAAATTATGTCACGAAAAAATTAAGAATTTCAAAATTTATTTTAATGTAAAACACATAGTAAATAGATATTTTTCGATAAGTACGAGTATTAATAATATTCAGCAGAATTTTTCAATTATTTTTCTTTCCTTTTTGTCAAAATAGAAAATTAAAACTCCACACGCTGGTCCTGAGAGTCCTCGAAGTTGGGTGAAATAAGGATTAACCCTACCCTTGGCGGCGAAATTGTTTTTGGCGATAAAGTCAAGTGAACACTCCATAAATCAGGTTTTCTAATCATTTCTCAAAATAATCAAGACTTATGACTCGCCGAAAAAGGATCCATCAGCAAATTAGGTAAGTTTTTTTTTCATATAAACTTTTACTTTTTGTTCTGTGAAGCGTCTACTTTAATATATTCGTAGGGAAACTCAATAAAAAACAGGCCAATTTGAGGATTTTAAAATCCCATCGAGGGTTGTGTTAAACTGCATATTCACTCTTGAAGTTTCATTACAATTACAAAGTTAACATGAAATGGTCTCAGTCATTTCGTAGTATGCGATTGAATTCATTTAAAACATACGTGGACTTACACATTCGCGTTTTTTTTAATAATAAGAAATTTCATAAAAAGTGCCGATTAAAGCTCATTTCGGGCTCTGGGCGCAGAAGATCTAAAGGCCCCCTCGGCACTAGCGGATTGAAATTTATAACCAGAAAATCTGGTGAAGTTCAACTTTTCCGGGCCCTTCAGGGTACTTCTGGGCCCCAAGCACCCAATGAATAAACCGGAACTGTTCATAAGCAAAACAGAGTATCTACATATTTCGATCAATTTTGTCAAATCAAAGATATAGCCAAATGCCGCAATATGCAGGAAATAGTGCAAAACCCCCACGCACGATTGAACACAGCAATAATAAGGATGAAAGAATTTGGCGAGACATTTTTTGCATTGGCGGTATCTTTTCGTTTGGTGTTGGTCGACACACAGCTGTATCCTATTTTAATGCCTACTTTTATGTATTACTTTGAGGAATTATTGCCACCATAATAGATAGGTTTCAAAACAGAAAAATGATCTGTTGGCGCGATTTGGCGCTTAAAGGTATGTGACTACCCAAAATTCGCCGTTTTGATGAATATTTTCGAAATTCATTTTATGATTTTGTTTTATAGCCTATACATTTAAGATTCCAAAAACATTTTATTTTTGTTTCTACTATATCTAGAAGCAAAGTTATAGCATAATAAGTAAACCGGAAATGAAGTTTACAAAACCGGAAGTAGATCCCTACGCAAAATATCTTTCAGATATAGAATTGAAATTTTTAGAACCTGTTTTATTTAGTTCTATCTGTGTTATGAATCAAAATCTAATCTCTTTGTTTATATTTATGTACTTTATTGCTTTTTTATGAAAAAAAATCATTAATTTTTTAAAATATCGTGTTTTTGAATAAAATTTGGCATATTTAAAAAACTTTCAAAAGTATTACAAATCTTTTAATTTATAACACATATAAAGATGTAATACACGTACTGTATAAAAATTATTTGAATACATTTATTAAAATTTTGTGTAACTGCCAATTTTTATCAAAATTTCACTGAAAACGACAATTGTTAAAGTCTATAAAACTCTCCGGAAAACATCAAAAAGTTAAAAAAAAGTCCAAATTAGTTAAGCATGAAGCTAAAGAGGTCTTGACCTATAAATATGGTGAATTTAAAAAATGTACAGTTAGTAGAAAATTTTTTATACTGTATTAAAATCTTTAAATGCATTTTCTGAAAACTGTGTTTTCTAATTTCTGTTTCACGGTAAAGTTCACTAAAGGCTTTTCTTTTTTAAGATATTGAATTGAAATTTTCAGAAAATATTTTAGTTTTATCTGCAGTCTAGACTATTATCTATTCTCTGTGTATATATTTATGTATTTTATTACACTTTTTGTAAGAAAATAACATTAATTTCTTGTAAAAAATTGAGTACTTGCATAAAAAATGACATTTCAAAAACTTTTAAAAATATTACATATCTGTTAGTTCCAATTATATATAAGGATGTTATTTGTGTACTGTATAAATATTATTCAAATATATTAATTAGAATTTTCAATACAAGCCTTACCGTAATTGCAATTTTGACTACCTTCACTCAAAAATTCCCAATATATCCAAAAATTATTTTAATTTTGAGTGAAATTGTACTTGAATTCCTAGTTTTATGCCCCATTTCAACTAAAAAAGGGTTTATTTCGTTGAAAATTTATATATTTAAAAAAAAGTGCTCCGAAGGTAGTCACATACCTTAAGCCGTTTTATTCAGTCACCAAAGGTACGCCCATTAGACATTATTTAAAGTTTACTGTATTAACAATTTATGGTACTTTTTCGTTTCGAACGCCTTTGCCGAAAGGTACATTTTTTTTTGTTTTTCTGCATATGCGCCATACGCACTCAATTTCGTGTAGTAAACCTACCACACTCATAAATTTTTACAACCGTTTGGCGATTTTTTATTGCATTTTTTCGGGCTCTCGAAACGGAAAATGTACCCAATTTACTACCCGTGTTCACATAAATATGTGAACTGCAATTTGACCAAGACATTAACCATTTAGTAATCATACCAATTCCTATAAATCAAGATTCACTTAACAGTTATTATTCTTGTTCTGGAGGGTAGAAGTAAATTATTCCGCTGATGGATCCTAGTTGAGTCCACTGATTTGGCAGCGAAAATTCGGTTCCAATTTTTTTTTTAGGATTCTAGTGTCTAGCTGGCCATTTTGAAAAATGCATTTTTTCTTTAGCGACGTTGAGCGAAAATATTTGGCGCCAGAAAAATCAGAGGGTTCAACTAGGTTTATTAACTCCCATATATATGATGAACACATTTCAAAATAAATAGAATATTGCCAACCAAAACCAATTTGGCTGATACAGCTTGTGGCTTAAGTGTAGTGTAGGAGGAGGGGCCTTTGCATTTGGCGATTTTTATCTAAAAGTCTTGGTGAGAAAACGAATTCTTTCTGTCTTCCGGACACCTATCGCAAAATGAAGTAGCTTGGTGACCGATTTTGGTCGCCAAAAGAAATTAACATCCTGTCCCCCCATATACTACACACTTTTAACCCAGCCCGTAAATAAACACGAAAAATATAAATTACGAAACTACAACTCAAAACTACATAATTGTAGAGTCCCCTTTACCTGCGATGACTTGATGAAGGCGTTGACGATCATGTACGCTTCCTCCAGCTCCCGTTATCCTTCGGGTTGATGCAGAACAGCAAGTGAGGGATTCCTAACAGAGGGAACAGCAGAGCAGTGGCTTTGATGGCCTTCCTGCAATGAACATCAATAAAAGCACATTTAGTGGGAATTCAATATTTTCTCTAATTTGTATATATCTTCCAACTATTTTGGTACTTTCGTATTCGTGTCATCGCAGTAAAGTTGGCGCTACATGAACGTACCTTGGTATCAAAACAACAAATAATAATTTGAGCTAACATTTGGCTTCGCTCGCTACATGTACAATACTCCTGAGCTGTCTCTCACCCGCACTGTCAAGGCTAATTGCCCTTTGCAGTTTGCTTGAGCTAGCTATTTTTTGTCCACCATCGATGTATTCTTGGTATACTCTTGACACTGCCGACCTTGAAAATCCTAGCAGTCTGTGGATTTCGGAAATTGAGTGGCCCAAGAATCGCACACCTACGATTTGTCCGCAAACGAATGTGTCTGGGTTAGGCAGTTTACCCGTACTGGCAATTCTAACAACTGGTAATTCAGAACAATCACAGTAGTCACTCTATATGTAGATACTATAACGCCCTCACATGCGCATAAATGATGCGCAGCGCTACATGATTTGTATAGCCCTTCCTGTCCGTAACTCAGAGGCACTTCAGTGTATGCATATATTTTTATATATATTTTTAGAATTTTAACATGTGTTTGGCGCAGTTTAACCACAAAATTGTATTTTGTGCCATAAAACTGCACAAACACTTACTCACACACTCACTCGACAAAGCCAACCGTGAATTCGCTACTAGGACCTTTCAGATACCGTGGCCACTCCTATGCATGGATGAGAAATGATAAAAAAAAAACTTATAAAAGGAGTTTCAATCACGGGGTTTTAATTTATATTAGGAGACGGAAAGCAACAATTTAAAGCTGAACGAAATGACTTTTCAACTCACTTTCGTCCACACGCATTGATGGAGGGTTGAGCGTGTGGCCAGGGACAATACTTCTGTTGGGGCAGTCCATCGTAGAGGGCGCAGCGCACTTGGTTGGCATCTCCACCGAAGTTGGCATGGCGCTTGGTCACCAACACTCGTATGATGTCCACCAAGAACACACTATTAACCTGTAGGATAGAAAAGAAAAGAAGAAAAAATTGTGTAGTTTTCAACGCACTTTCCCCAGTAAGGTGGTGATTCCCAGGTTTAATAAAATGTTTAGGTAGAGAGATGGATCACGCAGCAGTAGTAAAATTATTTATTTATAATTTTAATCGTAACTTAACTGGGCATTTTCGCCTTTTCACATACAGCTATCACAGATGATTTGCATTATCGTCATCAGGTAGGGACTTTCCACTAAAAAAAAAGTGTGTGTGTGTACTTCTTACGCACGTAAGAAGTTATACTTCTTTGGACATAACAAGATTCAAATATTTCTACGAATCTCGAGCAGGGCAAGCTGGGCCAAGGACGAAAGGTAGTCACGAACAGATTAGAACGATACTAACCTTCAGTCAGTCGGACCAGCCAAACCTGAGATAATCACAACTTAAATAAATTTAAACACCCCCGCACAGGGACAATAGGACCAATAATTTGGGAGGGTGTCAAAGTCAGGAATGATCTGTCTTGTTCTGCATATTTTTAGACAAAGCATTTTCGTATCCGTTCCTACGGAAAGCAAAGCAAAGGATCTCTGACACGGGGTGTATAGCTCAGTGGTAAAGTATTCGACTGCAGATCGTGGGATCCCCGGTTCAAACCCGGGTGCCCCCATTTTTAGGGAAGTGAAAAGAAATAATTTTTTCGAGAATTTCGAAAGCGGCAATGATCTGTCCCATTCTGCATATTTCTAGACAAAGCATTTTCGTATCCGTTCCTACGGAACGCAAAGCAAAGGCTCTCTGACACGGGGTATGTAGCTCAGTGGTAGAGCATTCGGCTGCAGATCGAGAGGTCTCCAGTTCAAACCCGGGTGTCCCCTTCTTCGGGGAAGTGAAGAGAAATATTTTTCTGAGAATTTCGAAGGCGGGAATGATTTGTTCCGTTCTGTATATTTCTAGACAAAGGATTTTCGCATCCGTGATGGTGTGCATCACATCCGTGACGGTTTTGTGTCACATTCGTGACGGTGTGCGCGAGCATTGTAAAAATTACCCTCATCCTATTTCTCTAACGCCCCAAAAGAAGTATAACTTCAAAAAAAGAAGTTCTCTTTCTCTTATCCGTTCCTTCCTCTCACTGGTCCTCTTCATTTTTTCTATCTGTCACTTTAAAACATTCGAGGTAGGACTGTCTCGCTTCGCAGAAATTCGCTTTCATTCCTGGTTGGAAAGAACATGGACTTGCACACGGCATCCTTGGACACTGCCCCAAACACCACCGGTACTTTCTGGAAAGGGTCCCATCAGAACAACACTATTTGGCACCACACGTCGAAACTCAAACGAAGTGCCCGACGTGTCACTCCAACGCATAATACACAATTCTTGGCGTTTACTCCTCGCAATAATGAAACATCCTTCCTATCCATGTGTAGCAGCGCCACACGTTAAATAAAAAAAATGAATGGACTTTGCAGCTGACGCAGGTGTGTCACACCTGTGACAACTTTGAATCACACCCATTTTGAAGCTATTTAATGTGCCTTTTCTCTTGGAGTGCCCAGAAAGGAAAAGGGTAGAAGACAGCTGGTTAATTACGAAGCTATTTTAGACTCCATTGTGATACGGGGGATAACCTGAGGTACTGAAGACTTCGTACGTTCCTTTGCGTTCAGTAACATTGTAACGGGTCTATCCACGTTCTTTCTACTAATAGTCCTCATGGGAAATAATGGGTCTTTAAAAATTATTCTATCAGAAACCTTGTGACGGGCTCATCGCGTTTTTCAACTAAAAACTCCTCTTGGGTTCTTTGGGGCCGAAAGGGGCAAATTCTTTCCAACCAAATCCAGAAGCGAAGCGTGAGTATGCAAATTAGGAACCTTTTGAATAGCGGAAGTTTAACGTAAACGTATGACCTATTGGGAAGTGATTATGCTAGTCTGAGTTTAAGCGCGTAAACTGAAGGAAGAGAAGTAAGCCGTTATTCGAGTGTGAAGCTCTCCGTGACAGAACGATCAAGTCAAGGCGGATACTATTCCACGCGAGATCAAGAAAAGATATTTAGGATCCGAGAGGATTGTTATTAACCAAGAGATTAAGGTAGGATAATTCTGTTATCTATTAGGAACTGTGTATAAGTCGAGATTAGGAATAGGCGGGAATATAGTGATTAAAGTCGCGCTTATTTGGTAATACGTATTGTGTGTTTTCGCACCCCAGATCCGCTAAGTTAAAATACAAATATTATCATGGTTAGTGTTTAAGTTAAGATCTTAATAAAGAGATATATATATTAAGATTATGGCAACGCCTGGTTCTTTATTCACTCCCACACCCCTAGGTCACGAAGATAACTTAGAAGTGGGGCATCACCCACGGGCGAATGCTCTACAACCTTTCTCCGAAAAAGATGTGGTTATGCAAATCAAAGGTTGTATTTACAGATTAAACTTTCCAGTAAAAGAGAGGGAGAGGTTAGACTGCTAACGGATAGCAGTGACTAATTAAAGTAAAGTTAGGCGAGAGCAATTCGTAGCATATTTGATTAATATTAAGATTGACTATTGGTCAATTAGTGTTTAATTGTATTAGGTCGATTTGATTGCATGGACGTAAGTGATCCAATTTATTGTTAAGTCTTCTAGTATCTCGTCTACCTCGCGATTGCTTCCACACATTTGGTAATTGGTGCATTTCTTAACTTGGGTAATTGAATTTGTGTCATTGTTGATAATTGTGAATAAATAGTTTGTTTTGAATATATGACTAATCTTCCTTCCAACCCTCTCACACTAATGGACGGCACGAGTGGTCCATTACAACATTCAATGTTATTTCTATTGCATCACAAATTTAGAATTTTAACATGAATTCTAAATTTTTTAAAAAAAGCCATGTGTGTGTATACTATACGAAAATGTTGCCTTTTTATGAATTTCTTATTTCTCGAGCATCTAAGGAGTATAAGTTTGATTCCTGTCAACCAAGCGTTTGAAGACTACCACAAGTACTTGTCTGCAATTTCTTTAAAAATTAGTATAAGTATTTTCAAATATGCTTTAAAGCAGCATTCTTAAACTGTGGTCCGTGGAACCTGGGGGTCCGAAACGCATTTCTAGGGGGACCGCGGAATCTCTCATGTAACGTTGAGATGTCCCTCTTTTACAGACTCTAAAGGTCTCGTGGAAAAACTGAAAGATGTGTCATACTAAATTAGATCCCTAAATCGTCCCCGATGACAAAATTTTACTAGAACTTGTATTTTGATCAAGAACATTGAGTTAAGGAGGAATGTTTTAAATCTTGGGGTCCGCGATGTCACGTTGGGGGTCGTGGCAATCGAAAGTTTAAGAACCACTGAGTAAAAGCAACAAGTGTAAAAAAAAAATTCTAATAAAAACAAAAGTATAACTGAATTCTATGTTTAAAATACTACTTGTATTTATCAATCATTATTTTGTAATAAAACAGTGATTGATTTAAATCAGAAGGTAAAAACTCATCCACTATTATACAGAACATACACACAAAATTTCAGGAAGTTATTTTTAAAACTTTTTGAGCCACCGCTATCCTTGTTTGAACTTTTCGAAAAAAACACATTTCGAGTCAAACGCATTTTAAAGTTTGACATCTTATGTAAAGTTATGGCATCTGATTTTACTAAAACCATTGTAGTTTTTGTTCTAGTGAATGGAAAATAAAATACTTGGTATTTTTATAAAGCTAATAAGAGATGGCATATAAAATAAATATTCACAAAAAAAAAAAGTTTGTCAATTTTGTAAAAAAAATAATGATTTTCGGTTAGTCGGATACCTTAAGAAAGTCTGCAACTGTTTTTATTTCTGTGACAGTATCTTTTAAAAAAACATTGACCATTATTAACAAATATAATAAATAACAGGAATTTTTTTAAATCAACATTACGAATACACCATTTATCTTTGTAATATCATGAAAAATTCCGAAGTGGGCAAAATTAAATAAACACAATGGAGATATAAATCTAATTTAAATTTTTTGATTTCTTATTTCCTTTTTTGTTTGAATATTTTTGCCTTCCATTAAACTGGTTAATTAAATTCTCCTCTCAGATATATTACTCGAATAAATTAAATATGAAACATGCAAAAACGCAAAATAAGATTCGTTTCCGGAAATAATTCTACTTAAAATTTAAATGCGTTAAAAAAATGTTCAATTTAACTTTTTTTTTTCTGTTTTGTAAACAGAGTGTTTTCGCCGATTCCTGCAACATAAAGAAAATATTCCGTCATCCATTTAACTTAACGAATTTATTTTACTCTTATTAAGATGAGAGGTAGAAATTGAAATATCAGGAATAAATATTTGAATTCAGCTTACCAGTAAAGCAGCCAACATGGGGCCGGTAATAACCCAGATGTAGGGGAGATCGCCATATCCTGACCAGCAAGGTGTGTTGTGATATAGGTACATCAGTGAACACCAACTTCCTATACACAGAGCAGGAATGCCTGGGGATTGAAAGGAATTAGAAGTCAATTTATGAAAATCGAATATTATTACACTCCTTCATTCAAGGTATTCATAACTCCAAACGAACTTTCAAAAATATATCACAAATCACTTTTTAAATAGCGTAAGAGGTGTTGGAAAGCTAAAATCTTATTTTTTTGATAATTTGAGATTTTTACATTTTCAAATTGTATAGATTTTAACCTTTCTAAAAATACCTTACTTTAACCTCTAGGGTAATTAGAAGCCCTTAAAGCCTATTTTTAAATAATCGTTGAAACTGGGCCACGCCCATTTGAGTGGCGAAAAATGTAAACGAAGGTCTTCGTTTTTGCTTAAAAGTTGAACGTCCGATATAGACCATAGCATGTATCTTTTATTATAAATTGAGATCTCCCTGTATACATTAAAGTCTTTCGGTCTAGCTGGCGTTGGTGTTCTATAGATATGTTTCTTTTAGTGTACGTTTCTTATGTTTTAGTAAAGGCGGTCACCCCAAAATGTCTTGATGGTTCACCAGTCACTCATGATCAATTTAATTCCCATCCCTTCTCTATATAAACAGTATGCATTCATATACCATCAGGATATACCCAGCGAGCAAGAGGGTAACGGGTAGTTAATAGAATAAAATTGTCGCCACCTGAAGGTCGCGGGTGTAAAAGGGTTCGGGAAAAAAAACCAGACAGAATCTTAAAACTATCTACTTTTATTGTATCTTTAACACTTTATGAAAATATACAACTTTATAGCTTAACTCTGGAAGCAATCTGAAATCCTAACACTCAGTCTGATATAAAGGTATTGAAAATCACTTAGCTTTTGTCGGAGCTCCTTGTGACGATCCTTCTCGAGCCCTGATAGCTCGGTCAGCTCCAAGGTTATTTACTTCCACAATTCCTGGTGGATTCTACAACGAATATTAATTTCAGGACGCTTGTCCTCCCAGTCGCAGTTTACATTTTCTTATTCTTAGATTTCACGATTAACTGTCTCAGCGATTAACCATTCACCTCACATCCCCAACGTCAGGGTTTAAATAGTAGTTGCATTTTCATAAAACCGTCATCTCTACGGAAAGCGGTTTTAAAACTAAAATAACAGTTAAAGAATAGTTTCCCCAAGAGGATTAGTAGAAGAATCCGAATAGTACGAGGGTTACTCTGAAATTTTGAGATACGCGTAAAAAAGAAGTTACAAAAGAAAATTAACGATTATAATTTGAAAATGCAAAGTATTTTAACATAACAGACGACTTTTGACTGATTTACTTCAAGTTGTTTAGCGTAGAATAAATTTTAGACACAAGAGAAAATGGAGTTAACACGAGAACATCATCGTGCTATGATTTTTTGTGATTTTTAAGCTGTATTAATTCAAGAGGAATGCGTTCAACGCGACTGCAATTAGCATTTGGTGATTTTTCATGTTTTTACTGTATTCAGATTTTAAATTTTTTGCATTTTTGCGATTCTTTCAGGATAAAAAGCCAAAAGAAGGCGGGGGGTTTGGGTTAACCCCAGATAATGTGTCTACCACACGAAAAATGTTAATGGATGATAATCGCTGAACCTACCAGATGATACAAAATTAACTTAGCATTGGATCCGCAGCCATACACAAAACTATTCATGAAGAATTACATATAAAAAAAACAGTTTGCCATTGGGTTCCTCTTAATCTAACCGGCACAAAAAAAAAAAAGGGGTTTATCAGATTTGAAAAAAACCTTAAATTGCTAAAATGAGGGGGGGCCCATCTTTTTAAAAATTTAACGGGTGATGAAACTTTTTCCTTTCTTTGATTTTCCCAACACGTTAAGAAAGCAAAGTATGGGTTTTTTGAAGGGTCCCCGCCGAAAAGGGGGAAAAAGGCAACAAGCAATGAAAAAGTAATGTATGCCGTTTTCTTCAGAAGTATGGGATTGGTCAAAGCCAACAAGTAGGAAGGACAAAAAGACAGTAACAGCAAACTGGTATACACCTAAATGCCTTTCAAAAATTGTCCAAGAAATGAATGTTAGGGGACTAATGCTTCACCATGACAATGTACCTTCCTATCGGATTAACAGTTGAGTTTCTTAAAAAAAACAAATTAAAGTGAAACATCCACCTTATTCTCCCGGGTCACAATGTGAGACTTTTGGTTATTTTTTTAAACTAAAAAAAAACTTAGTGGTTTATTTTTTATTAGAAAAAAGATTGATGTAGCTATAAAAGCATTTTTTTCATCAATTCCAAGAAATGAATGATTTGAGGCATTTAACCTGGGAAAAATTCGTCTACAAAAGTGAATTGATGCTGGAGGAGACTACTTTTTCTACATTCCTAAGACTTCAAAAACCTAGGAGTATCTCAAAAATTTCAGAGTGACCCTCGTACCCGTTATACAATGACTCACCCCATCCTATGCAGTAGTAGAGCTTGAAGGGGCGTCCTGCTTGAAGATGTGGACTGTAACTCTACTGTGAAGGAGGAGCCCTTCCACGAACATCCAGTTGATGCTGGCCATGCCAGAGTACATCTGCAGGATAAGGACACTCTTGCACAGCCATTCCTGCAATAAACACGCATCTTTTAATAAAGAACAGTACGGCATGTCTGATTAGTACACATTTCGTAATGAGCTGTTTTTTTAGATATATAAATAAATCGAGCGGATGTGAACTGAAGAATTCTTAAACACTTTTCGAATAAAAAGTAAAACTGTTTTAATGACTACGTTATGACAAGCTTTACTATTAGAAAAAAGTGTTTGAAATTCATGGATTTTCTGCGTTTGTAGAATCGAAACTTTTTTAATTTTAAGCACAGGAGCTGTGTTTAGTGTTTTAACTGGTTCTTTTTAGGCAGTAGAAATAGAGAATGTGTAATGTTTTATATCCAAATGTTGGGAATGCACTGAATCATTTGCTGCATAATGTAGTGAGAGTTTACTGAACCTTATTCAACATTCCGGAAAATAATTTCTGCACAGTATCAAAGACCAAACATCACATAAAAATTTAATGCTCCATGTTCAATCATTATTTCACTTTTCACTTTCTGTTTAAATTTTTACAAATCTTTGCCTTTGTTTAATCAAAAAACGGCTCTTCCCCATTCAACCCTACATTCACTCACTTATTCAACTTTTTTAGTTGTTAGAACCCCTACAAAAATTTGTTTGCTTTATTTATAAGACAGTTTTTTTTGTATGTTATTTGACATTTTTATCAATCCTTTTTGATATTTTTACCTCTCATTTTAGAAACCTCGTTTTTAGTATATTAATATTCTTATTTACTTTTAAACTTGTTTTATTTTTAAATATTACTTGGCTCAATTTAGGTGGCTGTGGTAGCCCAGAGGTTCTAATCCCGAACTCGTGGCCTGCATGTCTTATTTATGAGTGGCATGGGTTCGAGCCTTAGTGCCACTGAAAACCCACTGTGTTGAGGGGCCGATGCACGTTAAATTTGTTGAGGCTCAAAGTTCACCCGTTGACGAGTTATGGTAGTTTAAAGAGAGGGAGGGGTCCGAGCTCAGGAGTTGTCCTCGTCACTTGATCGCTGTTCAAAATTACGAGGTCTGTCATCAATAGCCCTCGTGTTACTTTATGGCAGGGATGGCGAACCAGTGGCACGCGTACCATGATACAATATTTTGGGCACGCATGATCAAAATGGTTTGCATTGTACTTCAAAATAACAAAGTTCACTATGAAGTATTACGAACAAACGTGAGTGATTGGTCGAGGGGAAGCAAACTCGTTTGTTATTTGTCTTGCCTGAGTTACGTCGTGGACTACAGTTGCATTTGATGCAAAATTTGTCTATTATAGTCAATTTCATTGCCACAACTGTATTTTAAAGTTTATTTCTGTTATATTTTCGATTCTTAAATGGTATTTAACATGGCTTGTTTAGCAAAAGAGCAAAAAGTGCAAGATAGTAAGTGTAACAGAGAATTTCAAACTTGGGGAACCTAGAAATATGGCATTACCTGTAAAGGCGTCAGAGCAGCGTGTGTTTTATGTTCTGTAAAATGACATTTTGACATCCTCTTGTCAGAAAAGTGAATCACATCAAAAATAATTAATTGCTTAGAAACCATTTGGCAGATGATTCTAATTCAGCATGCATTCTACTAAAAGTAACACATCTTACAATCCTAAAATAAGTTATTTGTCATCCAATCTGCAACAATAGAAGTCACACTAATGTTACTTTAATTTGAATTACACGTATAACTAAAGCATTTGCAACTATACTGTACAAAAAGTATTTTTTTTTGTACTAAATAATTTTGAGTTGTTCGTATTTTGTTTTTTATTTTCCAAATTAATCACAAGTCAAAATTATTTGACGGCAAGTATATATCTCAATAAAAACTCTTTAGAAAAAAATGGCACGTTGATCCATAAAGGTTCGCCACCCCTGCTTTATGGTGTGACGTTCATAAACACTTGCTCACTTCGCGCAGTTTAGAGAATTGCGCCATAAGCTGATATACTCAAAGTCGTATGCAACGTAATCTAGAAAAATCTACTTGTTTAAACCACAAACTCTCGGGCACATCATGGTGATTACACAAAAAATATCCAACCAATCACAACAGGCGAAGT
Organism: Trichonephila inaurata madagascariensis; assembly: GCA_019973955.1. NCBI lineage: Eukaryota > Metazoa > Arthropoda > Arachnida > Araneae > Nephilidae > Trichonephila > Trichonephila inaurata. Next base: position 83,152 of record BMAV01027798.1, on the reverse strand, counting down.
GACAAGTTTCGCGCCGTAACTTCCAATCAAAATTCCCTTGCAAAAGTTCTTTTTTTTTTTTTTCTTTATCTTTTAAAAATCAATGAAAATCGCTGAAACTTTCTAAAATTTAGAAACTTTGAAACAATACAGCATAAGAATGTCTAAAAATTAAACAATTAGTTCAGTATTTTTGTGTTCCAGAAACTAAAAAAAGAAACCCAAGAGCAACCCCGGAAAATTTTAACTTTAAAGTTTTTATTTTTTATCTGCAGAGTTTTAACTCTCACCCTCAAAATATTTGCATTATCTCCTAAAATGTATTGCTATAATAGCGAGATTAAAAGTCCTTTATCTATGTTGTTTAGAACGTTAACTAGGTTAATTAATCAGAAAAATGTTGCAGCGTTAAATATTAGCTAAAAAAAAAATCATTTAGGGGGGAAACCCTCCCACTTGAAAAATTTCTCATTTTGATAACGCTGTATAAGCGTTGGAAACTTTCGGAAAAAATCCCCCCGCCCTTTGGGTATCGTGGTTTTCAGCATGTATCAGGGGAAAATTTTAAATTCCCCAAAAATTCGCATAGGAAAGTAAAACAAAAATAATAAATGAAGAATTTTTTTTTTTTATAAGTTTTAGGGGGCACTTCCCGATGTTGATCGTTTTTCGATCCCCAATTTTTTTTAAAATTTTAGATATCCAAGCTGCTGTTACGAAAGAGCTTAAACTCAGTACCGAAGGAAGACCTTTCCAGAAAATTTTCCAAAACTTATACGAACAATGTCGAAAGCGCATTGTGTTAGGCGGGAAAGTTTTTTCCCCCAATGGGGTTTTTTTGTTTTCATTTGAAAATATCCAAAAGGGCCAAAAACCCTGAAAACCCTTTTTATTAGGGGGACTAGAAAGTAATGTCATTTCTATGTATGTCCATATTAGTTGGTCAATTATCAGCTCATTGTGTACTTCAAAGTCGTGCCAAAGACATTTTATGGTTAGAGTGATTTGCTTACTCGTAAATATTTAAATCTGTTTTTTTACAGTGATTTATGCCAGCCAAATAAATACCAGAACACGTGCATATCCTGCATTGTACCTTTTTTTAGTTTTCCAAAAGGGATTTAAAGCAATGGTTGATACCAATTTCTTTTCCGACGTTTATCCCAAAAGCATTAAGGTATCCCAAATACGTTCCGGAACCATGATTTTAAAAAAGCATAAAAGGATAATTTTCCGGGTATTTAAATGTCACTTAGATTAAAATACATGTATACAATTGTTTTAAGGACATTATGACAAAAAAAAATTATTTAAATACAATTTTTTGGGAAAAATTAACTTAGAAAAACCCTTTTTTTTCCAAATGTTCCCTTTTGTGAAAAATGCTTCTATTTATTAATATTTTCCCATATAAAAACAGACCTCTGTACAGAGGGTCATATGATTTTAACTTTTAAAAATTTTTTTCAAAGTCCAAAACCCTTTTAAAAAAATTATCGGGGTATTTTCTTAAAATTTCTCCCTTCTGTTTTTTAAAAAATGGAAAACCGACTTCCGAGTTATGCTTTAAAAAATTTTAGTTGGGCCTCTGTAAAGGAAACTGAATCGGGAAAAAATTAAACAAAACTTTTTTCAAAAAACATTTGGAAAAATTTTTAGAATTGCCAAAAAAATTTATTTAAAAATTTTTTTTTTTTCATAATTCCAAAACTTTTTCATTTTACTGACACTAAATATCATAAAATAATCCATTTACGCGCTTTTTCAAAAAACCCCTTCGAACGTAGTGGATACCAAACTTAAAGAAGTGCATAAAAGGGGGTTTCAAGTTCAAAATTGAATAATTTCGATCTTTCCAACTCACACTCTTTAGAAAGACGAACAGCTTTAGCCATTGGCATGTTAAGGGTGAAGACAAAACCATGTCAGGCAATCTAGGAACTGTCAAACACTGTTAACCAACTTGGCCGACATTTGCAGAAGATCGGTACAGTGGGCGGAGCAGGTGTCTGCATAATCTGCCTGAAGAAAAAAAAACTGACGTTCACCCCGCCCTTAAACCCCGGGAACCAAAAATGTTTTTGATTGCTTGATCTCATGGGAGACAAAAAATAAGTTCTCTGTGATAATCCGAAACGCATAAGGCAGTGGTTTTCTTCCTAAATGCGATTTTGGGTGTTTGGTGGAAATTTCGCGGGGTCGTTCATTTTGAAGCTCTGAAACCTGGACAAACTGTGAATGCAGACTCTTACTGTATACAAGTTGATAGAGAAAATCAATCTTTAATTGAAAAGTTGCCAAGATATTGTCAACTGAAAAGGTGTTATTCTGAAACTTTATAATGCAAGCCACTCTGTCCAAGACGAACCCTGGAATAAGTTAACGAATTGAGATGGGAGTTATTGTCTCCCCATCCATACTGGCCCGATACTACTTCAAAGGATTTCCATTTATTCCAATCTCTTAAAGATTTTTTAAGAGATAAAAAATTTGAAAGTTCGGAGGATGTCCAAAATACCATCTCCAGATATTTTGCTCTAAAATCATTTGATCATTTATCGATCATGCATTTAAAATTTCTACAGTAAACGGCCAAAGGTTGTTTATAATGAGGATGATTACATAATTGATTAAAACTTGAAACTTAGTAAAAATTCATCTACTTGAATTTAACGTGGGAAAACGACATTACTTTCCGCTTTCCCTACTATCAATTACAAAAAAAAGATATTTTCACTTACAGTTTTGTTTTGTTCCATAAAAAAACATTAAAGTTTTTTTAACTATGCTTTATTCCACGATTTTAATGTGTGTAGCATTAGTTGCATGCAACACGTCGAGTCTACATGAGATTTTTGGCCATGTTCTATGCAGCATGCAGGAGCAATATTGTGAATGCCGTTGTTATTCGACTTTTCAATTCACCAGTGTCGCTTTCATGGATTGCACTCTAGAACCGAAATGTATTAAGTGTTCTATCCCATGCATCGAATTCTAAATTATGCCCAAAATGGAAATTAGAAAAAACAAATTCAGGAGATCAAAACGAATAAAAATATCTCCTATCTAGAAGCACGCAAATTAATAGTTCCTCAGTTATCCCAGACATATGCTCAGGCTCTAAACATCCACCTATATCTTTAGTACTCAAACCGACCCAAACATAACAAATGTAATTTGTCCACCTTTACAATATCTAGAACCCTTATCTTCTGGCAATCAGATGCCTAATACTACCATAGTTCCTGTAGTCCCCACATCATCCTCATCTACTCGGGCCCAACTTTTGCCATCAATGTCTTCTGTTGCAATTACAACGTCATCAGAATCCACCTATTCCTTTATTTACTACCGCTCAAATAGTCTTCTTAATTGAGTTGCGTTATCCTCATCCAATCAAACACCACCCCCTTCTACATGACCCATTTTTTTCAGCCTTGTCAACTGTGACAAGTCTCTCTGTACCTGTCTACTACCTCCACGTCCAATAGCTTACCATCTACAATTACATCTTCTGTATCCCAGGTTTCAAAATCTCGTAAAATAAGCGTCCTCCTAAAAGCATATCTAATACTGCAAAACCAAAAATAGAAATAAAGATGGCTCCACATACACCTAGAAAGTCAGCACCTATACAATATTTAACGGATGCGGAAGACATGATTCTGCATGATGTGGAGGAAGATGAATTTGCTTCGAACACTGTACCTCTGGCTAAAGATATGAATAATAATTACAAGTTTACTGGATCGTACCTCTTAACACCAACTAGAAATCGATAGTAACTTTTTCTTGATATTTTTTGAACTTCGTGGATTAATCCCCCCACCAAACTCTGTTTTTATTGATATTGAGTTATGTATATATCTTGAGATTTTACCCTTTTTAACTAAAACGAATGTAATTAAAACTATTCGTGGTTTTATGCTTCTAATGTTTTAACGAATGTTTGGCGCAGTTTAGCCAAAATCGGCTCTCGCTCCAACAACCCCAACATTTATTTACTCACCAGTGTCACTAATTGAACAATATTTTCACGTATCTCCTCAAGAAGCCTAAAGGTGTTATGTCTAGAGATCTAGGTGGCCACGGTATTGGACTTTCTCCTTCCTCCATTGCCCGGGGAACTTTTTCTCACTGGGAGTGCCCCATTAGTGCTGTCCATGTATTGCGGATATAAATTCGATGAACTAATATACAACTTGCACTTGTTCTTACTGTTAAGCTATTTTGAAACGAGAATATTGCACCATTTATAGTTTGCATTCCATTAAACAGAAACTTTAACGTTTACTTTATGGAACGTAAGAAACCATTCATTAAAATCTTTTCTTCTTTATTTTTTTTAAATTCATTTCTGAAAGTGTAGTCATATTCTTCGGACATCCTGTGTATAATGTTGTCAATCACCCTGATTACTGGTAGCCAGCCCCTTGTACAAATGAAAAAATACTCTATGAAAAGTGAGCAATAAGTATCACTTACAGTATGCTTGTAAGAAACATTTAAAAGAACGGGAGATGACGTCACGATCAGCAGCATTAAGTGGAGAAGCAGAGCAATGGACAGGTTTCTGTGCACCTTTAGCCGGCTACACTTCAAGCAGCTGAAAGGAGAATGGAGTAACAATACATTATTTATTTACATAGAAATACTTAGAAAATGGTTTGTATTCATCGCAACTAATATGGAGTTAGCAGAAAAATACTTTCTATTGCTGTCTCAACGCATAAATGTAATCGAGAATTCCTTAAAGAATGGTATAGTAGAGATACAGTTGTTTACAATACCATAGCCCCTGACTAGTAAGGTTTTTTTTTAATTATGAGAAAAATCCTTCTATATACTCATGTTTTACTTATAAATGTTATTTTAAAACTTAAACCACTGATGTTGAAATTTTCATATCTTACTCTCTCTGATAGTTTAAAAAATATGTATTCTAAGATCACCTTGTATATACTGTTGCAATAATTGTTTCTATTATTTAATAATCAATTCGGTATTTTTCGTTCCAAGAGAGTTTCCGATAACTTAATATATTGTATAACCGAAAATTTTCGCACATTGTTATTCTCTTAGCAGTCAAAGCGAAATTTGATGACTTATTTTATCGCCAATTACCACAAACTTTCGGAATTCGCAGAAAAGCCAGTGACGTAACGTACACTCACACACCTCTGGGGCCCCAGGATTCTAGGATGCCCATGTGATGTTAAGGTTTTGTAATCCTTTGTAAGATCCGGCTTGAGGTCCCAAGCATGACTTTGCAGGTGTGGGCCCTGATATTCTCTATAGCGCTACTGAGCAAAACTGTTATCCATACACAAATTTAGAAGAGTTTAAAGTAGCTATTCCCAACCTGTGGTACGAGTACCCCTAGAGGTGTATAAAATTGTTTCAAAGGCATAGTGGAATAAAGATGTAACGATGAACATTGATAAATTGATAAATGATAATAGACTGATACTATTGCAAAAAACAAAAACAAAAATCTTAAGGGGTAAGAGTTGCGCCATTATAATTCTTATTTGTCATGTTTGCAATCCAAGTTATTTTCTTTTGTTTGGATATCATATATTCACTTAATATTATATCTAATCAATTATACAAAAATGAGTAACAATGAATATTAATTCTGAACAATAATCTTTAAGAGTCTCAGGGGTGTTAACTTTCTCTCTAGAGGGATGAAAATATAAACAATATCCAAATATATATAACTCTTTGAAATTAAAATTAAATAATTCGAATCCTTTACACATTATTAATAAATGAATGGGGCTTCAGAAAAGTATAAAATGTTTGAAATATAATCGTAATTTTAAAAATTATAAGCATATGAAAATAAGAAACATTTCTATAAGAAATATTAATTAAGTTTTACGTTGCGCATGCTATTTTTTAAAGTAGTAGCTTTAAATACTAGCTATAAATTGATTTATAAAGTTAAATGTATCCTTATTGCACTGTAGTATTTTTATATTAGTTGAATAATAAATTATATATTTTTTACAAAATATAAAAAATTACATTTTCAAATTTTTTTTTAAGAATTTCAATATTTTTAAAATATTTTGTGATACACAAAAGATATATTATTCTTAAATGATGTAGGGTTTAAAGAGTATGATACATTTTATAATTCTATGATACATCAGAGGCTACTATTTTAGAAAATAGCGTGCACAACGCTATTTTTATTACAAAATTATTTCTTATTATCATATGCTTATAATTTTTAAAATTATGATTATATATTTCAAACATTTTATACTTTTTTGAAGCCATAATCCTTTGTAAAATAATGTGTAAAAGATTCGAATTATTTAATTTAAATTTAAAAGAATTATACCCGTTTGAAAATTGTTTATATTTTTACCCCTCGAGAAAACACCCCTGAGACCCTTAAAAGATTTTTAAAAAAACTATTTTGGATTTCAAAAAGTTAAGGTATTATCTAAACATAAGAGAAAGATTTAGGTTTTTGTTATTGAGCTACAGAAAAGAAATTTTTTTCTTCCTAGAATATCAAAAAAAATTTGTGGCATTTGTTTGTCAAAAGAACCGCTAGATGACGCTTTTGAAAAGAGCTTGAAAGAGAAGCATTGACAAATGATAAATAAACTGAAATCCATCCATCAGAAAAACTTTAGGGGCTGGCGCGCACCATCTAACTGTCTGTCGGCTTTCTAAAGATATTCCTAGGAAGACTGGAGTTGTGCAGCTCTAAACGTAGGATCAATATTCTATTCTTCTATTTGAATTGCTCAAAAGAATGGGACACTTGGAATTTAACTTTGTGGATATTTTTGTGAAAAAATAAAAAAAATGTTAGTGATTTGGATTTTCCCTTTTTCCCTGTGTGCTGTAGAAATGGTTCCGTGATGAATCATTTCTAAACATTTGTTCTCTGTTGTGATCTTTGCTGATGCTCATGATTTTACCTTTTCCTTATCAATATATATCAGAAGTTTGCCCTGGCAAAGAAACGAAATCTAAAATTCTACTTATTATTCCAGGTTCCAAATAAAAAAAATCTAATAATGGTTGGAAATAATTTCATATGGGATGTTATAGAACTTTTTAGTGAGCCATTCTCAATAATCAGTTTACGATAAGTATTTTTTCTTATTGAAGTTTAGCATTACAGATTAAAAAAAACGAGTAACATCAAAAAAATTTTTAAGTCAATTCCTACTTAGATGAACAAAAAAATTTTTATTTTAGCTTTTTTTTTATTAAATAGTTAAAATTTAAATATAAATTTTATATAGGGGACAGAATCACAACATTCAGTGATCATTCTTTTTACATTTTTTTAAAATATCGTATAGTCATCCAAAAACAATTGTTTCAAAAATTTTAAAATTTAACTGAACGTTTTTAAAATGTGAAAAAACCTTTTCAAGTTTTGCACAAGTCCCAAAAAGGGGCGCTAAGTCACCAAAAAAAGATGCCAACGGCTTATTTTTTCAATAATTGTTTAATCAAAATTTTTTTATTAATTATAATTAAATTACTGTATTGTCAACCAAAATAATCATGTATATAAATTTCAGCTCAATGGAGCATTTTAAAATGTATTTTATTAATGATTGAAAATTCCACCAAGATAAATAATTAAATAAATATATAGAGAGAGTGTGACCTAATAGTGTGTAGGAGTTGAATAATATAAAACTAATATCCTGGCGAAATCGTCCTTACACTCTCCCTTAGTTCACTAGCTTTTGTGTCGTGCATTCTTTCCAAAAAATCGGGACTTATCTTAAACATCGCAGGACACGAGACAGGTTGTAAAAAATCGTTCTGTCCCTGTGCAAAAGCGGGATGTCTGGTCACCTAAGTGTATACTGACACAATACATAAGTATGTGTTAAATGGCAACATGTTCAAAGACTAAACTGTGCTTGATAAGTTAAGAATGAAATATTAACAATATAGACAAATTTATTTTGCTGAAAAATTGTATTCTTTTTACTGCTGTTTCTTTACTTTTTATGTACTACATATTTTAATGATATTAAAGATCCCTTGAGAAATTAAAATTAAATTATTTGGTTTCGGCAAAACAAAGTCATTGAAATGTTTAGCATCCGACGAGATAAAATCAAGTGTCAAAAAATTAGTAGCGGGAGCCGCCACTAGATGGTACCACCAATGAAATAACTCTTCCACTTGGGGACTTGTCGTGTCTGCAAAGGTTTAGCTACCAAAATGCAGCCCATTTATGAAAAAAAAATTCTAATCAAACATTTTGTAACGGGTTTCTATTTGGGTTTCCACTAATCCTCTTGGATAAAATACTCTTTTTAACTGTGATTTTAGTTGAAAACCGCTTTCCGTAGAGAGGACTTCATGTAAATACAATCTTCTATTTAAGAGCTAGTCTTGGAGTAGGAGGTGATAATAGAAAGTTGATTCTAAGAAGAAAGCATAGTGTGAGCGACCGGTGGGCGTACTTAGTATTATTAATTACAGAAGGAAAGCAGTTAGCGAAAAGGCAGCAGTCCACCTTACGGATGACGATTAAGCAAGTGTTGAAGCAAGAGCGTTCTGAAGAATAGATAAGTGATCATATTTATATTATAAGATCAATAAGTTTGATTTTGCTCGTCGGGTTTAGTTATTAGAGTGCATTCTCAGTAATCTTCATAAGGTCTAATAAGTGTTTAGGTATCCACAACTATGTTCGGAACCGTGATTTTGCAAAAGCGTATAAATAGACAATATTTATGATATTTGGTGTCACTTAGATCAGAAAACGTATATAAAATTGTTTTAAGAATAGTATTACAATAAAAAATTATTTAAGTACAATATTTTGACAAAAAATTAACATAGTATGACCAATTTTCAAAACATTATCCTTTGATGAAAAATGCTTCTAGTATAATAATATTTTGCCTGTATATAGCTCAGACCTGTGTACAGAGGCTGAACTAGAATTTTTGAAATATATAACTTAGAAATGGATTTATCCATATTTTATACGACAACAGAGGGGAGGAATTTTAAGAAAAAAACGCCGATAATTATATATTTCAATGCGTGGTAACTTTGAAAATAATGTGACTTTTTCAAAAATCTTATTTCAGCCTCTCTGGAGAAGTCTCTACTTTATATAAGCAAAATATTATTATTATAGAAGCATTTTTTATAAAGGGAGAACGTTTTGAAAAAAAGATTATTCTAAGTTAATTTTTTGTCAAAAAGTAACAATATTTAAATATTTTTGTCATAATGTTCTTAAAACTGTACATACATGTATTAAATCTAGAAGTGACACTAAATATCATGAAAATAATCGATTTGTACGCCTTTTTTAAAATCACGGTTCCAGTATCGAATACTGCTCAAAAATAAAGTGTTTAAATTGAGAAGTGTCTGATTCTTATTCGAACCCTCTCACACCCACGACCGATGGATCGTGACAATTTTATTTTCTAAAAGGAAAAAAAATCTGAAATTTAATTTTTAATGTCTATTTCATATATTGGTTCACCTTCATTGTTAGTAATTTTCCAAAACTTTTTTAAAAACTTTATCTTTAAAATAAGAAATAAATTTCACAAATATTTAAAACAAAATTTATGTAGGTTTATTCTGTTTTCATGCGTCTCTTTTTTTCTCAAGCAGCTATTGCTTTTGTTGTAAAAATCTGAAAAAAAAATATAATAATGGCTGAAATTGTACAACTGAATAAAAAATTCAGTTGTAAGTTTCCAGGAAAAAATGTGTTTAAATTAAAACAGCCATCCAATTTTTTCAGCCAAAATTAATTCTCATTACAATTTGCTGACAATGTCTGAATTGTTTTCGCGCAGTAGCTAAATACGAAATTTCTTTTGAGCGTAGTTTTAGTTTAAAAGGGAAAAAAGAAATTTTCTTTTTTTAGACAAAAATCTAATTACAATTTTTAGTGAATTGAACGGAATAGCTAGAAACTCTCTTTTTGTATAATACAGTTGAATTTTATAAATAAAAATCTTTCAAATGAGAGCAGAAAGTAAGAAAAAGTACAAAATTTGTGCTTTTTTGGACATGGAGTTCGAGCATTAAAATTTTCCATTCTCTAATTTCTTAAAAAATATATTCCGCTCTTTCATTTCTAAAAAAATTTTAGATTTAAAAATTTTTTTTAAATTTCCGTCCTCTTTTTTTTTTTATAAAAAATATCAATTTTTTTAAAAAGACAAACATATTTTCTTTTAAAATAGAAGCAAATGAAAATTCAAAAATATCAACAATATAAAAAAATATTTCCGTTACACAGATATAGCACCGGACATTTACAATGGTAATAATACAAATATTTTTTTATATAAAAGATTATATTTAAAAATATAAAAAATTCAGAAAGTCAACTGTGTGTTTGCTCTCTCGTTTTGAATGTTGCGAACACAAACTCTTAAAATAGCAAAAAATGAATAGAGTGACGGACAGTGTAATGATGGACACGATGGATCCGATAACCACTATAGATGCGACGATCGTAGGTGTCCAGGAGCTCGGATACAAGGTCTGGAAAAAAAAGATTAACACACTTAAGTTGTTCTAATACTCTTATCAACGACACATACAGTATCGGAAACATACATTTAACAAATTTTTCACGAAAAAATCATTTATTGTTTCAGAATTAGTCTTTTGCTTACATTTTTTGCTTTTCTTTTTAAAATTTTCTTAGAATTAAGTGTATTTGCTTTTATAGCTTTTACAACTTCAGGACTGAATATTTATTTCACACACAAACTACTATCTTCTAATTTATGTCACTGATACAAGATTCATACGCTTCACGTGGTCGTGAAAACCTAGTTGTCCTGATCGCGAATAATTAACCGTTGTAGTGTCATGGCTTCGAGTCCAGGAGCCACTGAAACACTTTTGTGTAGAAAATTGATGCATAATTAATTCTGTCAAGCCTTAAAGTCCTCACGATGACGTGAGATGGAAGTTTGGAGAGTGTGGTGCTACACCAAGAGTACACCAGGTCTCTTGACTGTGGTTGCAAATGACGAAATTCGTCGCTAATAGCCCTTGTGTTACACCAGAAAATGATCTTAAGACTAATTAATCAATCAAATGAGTAGTATTTCATATATTTGAGTTGTTTGTCCATGCGAAAGCATTGCCATTGTTCTAAGCTCAGTATTTTCACTTTAACGTGTATATTGAAACAAGCTACGTATGTTATTTTCCCTGCAGCAATTCTCTCTTTGTGGATAAATTTAGTTTTACAAGCTAAGTTCGCTTCCTGGTGTGAATTTGAAAAACAAGATTTTGGCAGCCGCAGAAGATGTGACCAGAATTACCGGATTGGTGACAAATTTGGCAAAAACATATTGCCAAGGAATCATCTAGAAGGCCCTTCGATTGATCTTTCCAGAAATTACCATGAAGTGATGCAAAGGACATTTGAAAGAAAGGTTGAGTCAGTGCAGTTCAGAAGAAAGCTCAGTCGAGATAGGAATTTGTCTGGGCATTGACTGCGATTAGAGAGACTTTATCTCAGTTTCTGCAAGTGGAACTGTTCCAGAGAGTCGATTCTGGAACGTTGTAAAGGTTGTTTATATCGAGTGCGTTTTGCACTCTTGTAAATAACCTTGTACAATATTTTAATGTGTATTTACGTCGACTTGTCTTGTGTCTGTTTGCCCTTATTCATTGATACATCTGTTATTATTCAAATAATTGTAGTCGTCGGCTGCTTTTCTCCCACGCAAATTGGCAACACGGTAGGAAATGTGCAAGTTGTCAAGATAATCTGCAGATTAATTAGGTTATTCAAGAAAACAATCTACTTTCCAAGTTTTAGTGGATTGGACTAATTAATCTGTAGATCACCCGACATTAATATCCACATTATCCGATTTCCGCGCTTAAATGACGACATATTCAGAATAAAGACCCAGACGGGGGAATAATCGAAAATCGGAAGCCAAGTCCATTTGAGAAAGAATGTTCCCGTCATTTTACCTTCACTTAACGATATTACAGGAAGGCGAGATAAAAAATCGCCTGTCCTTAAAAATTGCTTTCCACGTGACACTTTTATCGAATGATGAGGATTCCTAAGTACTCCCTCATCGAGGATTGGATCGATTCGGGTTCAGCCCCCCGAGGAATGTTTCGTCCATTTTATGGATGACTTCTTATTATTTTGATGCTTTTTGAGGGGGTGTAATGTATTGAAGAAATTAATTCTATTTGAGTGAGGTGTTATTTATTACAATGACGGATTCATCGAATCAATGAGCACGGAGTCGAATTACTTGATGTTGAAATATGCGTCAAATTTCCACTTTACAAAACTGTTTTGGTCTTTTGCTTCTTTTTATTGATTGATCGTTCATTTTGAAGTCGTACCTCAAAGCAACAAGAGGATGACTGACAATGGACCTTGCACTTTTGAACCATGATCAAATAATGAGGATGTAACTTAAACTGGCATCCTGTTTTCAAAGCTTCTATACCGTGACAACTTAAGGATTTTGAGCCTCAGGACGCGGAACTCGTCATTTTGAACCATGGTTGAGTAACGAGGACGACACTTGAGCTGACATCTGCCTCTTTTAATTTCCACCCCACGCACATGGGTGGACTTTCAACCTCAACTTATTTAACGTGCAGCAGCCTACTTGCAATAGGTTCGAACTCATGATACGCCAGCGGGGAGTGCGTGACCTTGACCACATGACAACCACGGCTAACGAGGGAGAGAGAAAGAGTGAAGCTACGTTTTTATTCAGTCAATAAAAATAAAATCTGAATTGAATTATATAGAGTTTTAATATAAAATTTTGGGTGTATTACCTGCATATAAAATGTTCTAATTTTTAAGATATTGGGAGAAAGAGTTTTTTAAATTATGTATCCAACACAATAGAACTCAACAGTCACACTGAACAGGTTTTACGTCTACTTAATAATAGACTTTTTCAACCGACATAGACAAATCTCTTTGATGATTGTATTTATATTGTTACGCAGATCGTGTTTCGAGGATTTTATGCTTTGTCTCAAAGAGGAAAACAGTTCTTTAGGAACAATGAAAATATTATTGTAAAAAAACAATCCTTGATATACAGGATACGGCATTAAAATTCGCTTAATAAATCTCAGAAGGTTTTTACATCCTTTAGAGTGCTCAGATACAGCTATCAATGTCTAAAATTACGCTTAATAAATCTCAAAAGATTTTCACACCTCTTACAGTGCTCAGATACAACTATCAGTGTCTAAAATTACAAGTAAGCAAAGTGCACTTGCAAAAAACAAAAAACAATACTGACTCAGCTTCAGTGAGAGGGTGCTGTTTTTAACTTGCGTGGCTATATTCAAGCTCTTTCTCGTAAGATCCACTTACGTCATAGATCGTGATGTTTATAGATATCTCCAGTAATTTTCAGAAGCCTTCATATGGTCTTCAGCTCACAAAAAATGGTCGCCAACATGGTCACCGCCAAAAATGATTTACCAGCATTTCGCCAAGTTTCCATTGAATCGTCATTATAATGCAAGGAACGGTGTTGCTCACGAATATACAAATTGTATTATAAAATAAATACAACAGTAAGTAATTTTTACGTATTTAATATCTGGATATAAATTATTTACACTACTTTAAGCATTAATTACACAAAATCTTACTATATTTAACGAAAGACTAACAACTGTGGAAATAAAAACTGTATGCCCCGCACAAATCTGCTGGTCACGAAATTGAATGTTTTATTCTCTTGCGATAAACTCATGTATTATTTCGCTACCGTAATACATCAGGAGTGGGATCAATAGATGAATAATACATCCACAATCCCTTATTACAAAGCAATCTATTTTTAGGAAGAAAATCCACTGAAAAAGCTTCCACCTTGGCTCTGTTTCTGATTGACCGATTCCGAACGAGATTATCGTCTCCGCAAGACAGGGTTAATCAGCGAATGTCACACACCAACAGATTTCTCGCTCGCATGGAGGGAGAGGAGAGAGATTTTTTTTCCACCCTCGCTCTAATTGGCTTAAATATCGTTAGCGATTCTTCTACGGTCAATGCTGGAGAGCGATTGGAGAAGAAACAGGATTCTTATTCTCTGCGGTATAAAGAGATTTTAAGTGTGATCTTTATTCCAAAGATCCACACAGATTGCAAGCAAGGATGTCTTAAGACTTCTTAAGGCCCTGGGCCTCTACGGAAAAATAGGCCCGATCTGCGATCCTTAAAAGTAGATAGTACATATCATACGTTGTCAAATAGTATAAACAGTAACCCAAAACAAATAAATGTGCACGACTTACAATCGTTCAAACCGGCTCGACCAATTGCAACCTTTTGACTGAATGAGTAATGATAGCCCCAGACATTACTTATATTCTAACAAATAAAATATATTGGATGAGGTAGTTCTGATAAACTTTAAGGGTGATATTTGTAGTTGGGCCCCATGGGAATTTAACGAAAAGGGGCTAAAAGGTAAAACAGTACTAACTATTTTCAAATTCTAAAGGTTGATTTTTACGTATGTTTTAAAACACATCGTTAAAAATTAATAATCGGTACTGCCAGACACGTTCCATTGGCGATAACTTTTAACAGACGCCTTAAAGCTACCAAAAAGGTAATGTAACTTTTCTTGTTTTCTAAAGCTTGATTTATATATGTGATGCTCAGTGAACTATTTCAATATTTGCTGTAAGCAGCCAAACCAATCAGGTGGGCCAAACATCCCCCTGGAGGCCCTGGGATCTTGGTATATGATGGGGTATGGTGGTAAGGCCTAGGCCCAGTAGCGCACACAGGAGTTTTTCAGAGGGAGGGGGGGGGACAGGATCGCAAGTCCACCATTCTTGTATCATGCTCTTTTTGATTTTGTCGATTTTCGAGAAAAAAAAACAGTAAAAAACTAATTATTGAATAAATAATCAGCATTAATTAATAAAATTAATCATTAATAACAAGTATTTAATTAAATTTTACGTACTATATACTTAGAATTATAATCAATCGGAAAAAAAATTAAGGGCTTTGGGGGGGGGACCCCTAGGAAACACTCCTTGTTTGCGCAACTGCCTAGGTCTATACATGAATGACGGCCTTTACATGTAGCCAGTTGATATATCGTCCGAAATTCCCAGTTTTTTGGAGAATACAACTGGAAATAACATTTGACCTTTGAAATTATTCGAATCTTTAACTTATTAAGAGGTATCTGGACTCTTAAATTGCAAACTTCTCAATTTTTTGAAAAGAATATGTGTTAAAGCCTCAACATTTCTGAGCATTTTGATACTAAAATTTGTTGATACTGTAAACACTTCCAAATTTATTGAGAAGTAGGTAGTGAAACTTAAACAAAAACCCTACCTCTTATTTATGTTTAACTTTATTTTACTCAAAACAAAAAATTTTAACTTGTGCGCAGGATTTCTCAGAAACTATTTATGATATCAATTTGAATTTTCATACACGTGTTCAAAATAAGGCTGTTCATAACTTATACAACAATTTTAACACTTATACAACAGTTTAATTTTAATTTATTCTTTTCTTAAGTTTTCGTTATAATTTTGTATTTAAAAAATATTTTTTTCTCTCTAAATTTCTGAAAAGTTAGTATAACTTCAAAAGTGAAAATTTTTATACCAAATAAGATTAATTTTGTAAGTTTTGATCCATTTTGTACTTTACCTTCCTGCGCGGTGTAAAATACTGATTTTTATATTTTTTTAAAAAATTGTCCAATTTATATTTCCTTATAACTTTTTTAATTCTTTCTCTAATTCTCTGAAAATTTGAGACATAATGTAAAGATATATGATTATCACGTGACGAAAATTTCAAAATATTGTTTAGTTTTATTGCTAAGTTACATTAGTGTGAAGAAGGATATTTTTGGGCCGTGGGTAGCCTATTTGTTAGAGCATCGTACTCCAGACCGGAAGGCCTGGGTTCGATGCCCGATGCCACCAAATACCCCTCTGGAGTACACACGGAGTTCGTGCTCGTTAACCAATGGGTCCGAAAGCTTGTGGGTGGTCGCAGCCGAAAGTTAATGAATGCAGGGGACTGAGAATATTTCCTCCCTCCAGTTCCATGCCTAAATTATGAAGGTGGAGATCGGTGGCAAGCCGCCTCCCCTATCGTAAAGAAGTCCAACCTGTCTCACAGAGTCTAGCAACATTCCTTCCTTACCTTCGGGAATTTCACCGAGCTAAATCGTACTGTCACCTGTATGGTGCTCAAGGCTAAGGCCAACGACAGGCATACATCTAGCCTCTTGCCACGATGAATTTCGGGGCCTCTATCTGACTACGTCAGACAGGTGGCATGAGCAACAACAACAACAGGAAGTTTTGTTCGAGTGCACGGATATCTATTAAGTGTCCTGAGACCTCTTAAGTCTGAGTCGAGAACAAGACTAATCCCGCATTGTGGCCGAAGCCCTGGGCCCGGACCCAGTTGGCCCTTGCCTTAAGACATCTCTGATTGCCAACATGGTCGTGACCGATTGTTGAGCCATTAGTTCGAGTCTTATGAAGATGTAGGTGAGTGTTTATTAACATCGCACTATGAAGTAACGCGAGATCTATTAACGACACAACACGTAATTTAAAACTCACATGACCTGACGTAACCTGAGCTGGTACGCCCCTTTGCAAATTACTACATAGCAACTGGAGGACTTATAGCCTCGACATTTTTAGCGTTCATCGTTTTCCCCCTACGGTGGGGCCCCCCGCGCATTAGGCCGAACTGTGACACGCTAGCAATAATTTATACCATAACGAGTAGGCTACTGAGCCCACTGGGGGGGGGAATGGAGAAACGGCAGTTTTGGGTCGCGTCATGTGACTGTATTTAAAAAAAGACTGGTTTTTCCCCTATAACCTTTGGTTCCCCCAAAAGTTGACTTTAATAAAAAATAATATTCAGCGGGGTGTGGTTGGTTTGTGCGGGTCTTCTGCCTCAAGGCTGCGGTTCGACCCCGGCCCAAGGGGGGGCTTTTCATGATGCAGAAAATTGACAGCGGTCATATCGTATGATTATAAAGCATGTAAAAGATCCCTAGAGTGTCTGTTTGGCGGGTCTGAAAAAATTTTCCCGGGACAGGCCCGCATCGTCAGAGCTCAGGTCCTCGGGGACGCTTCCCAAAAATTCCCGGGGTTTGGTATCCACCTATGGGGTACCCACTAAAATTAAACCCTTGGGAATGTTCTAGGTCTGCGTGGTTAATAACCCCCGAGCCCATTAGAAATAAAAAAAAATATTGGTTTTTTTTTAAAGAAAATTTTTTATTGGCGCTTTTTGCTTGAGGTGAATTTGAAGAACGTCACGCTCAAAAATGTAACGCTAATTCAGCTTTTTTGTCTTCAGTCGGACATATAACCTCTAAAAGGAAAGGACACTTTTCCCACGCCTTCCCCCCAACACACCCAATACGCCGTAAAAGTAAAGTTCCTAAAGTTTGACCCGGGGGCTCACCCCCCCCCCCTTACCTCTTTCTGGGGGGGGAACCCAAAATGACTTCGGGGGCCACTTGAAAAATTTTACAGCCCCGGGCCACATATAAAAATATATCTTTATATTGATTTCCCGATCCTTTCCCAAACATTTGTTGGGGGAAAAATTTAAAAAAAAGACTGATGTATTATTATCGTTTTCATTTTTTTTCATGTATACAAACATAGAGGGGTTAATAATAATAATGAAATGAAAAAAAATAATTTTTTAAAAAAGATTTAAAATTGGGGGAGATATCTGTTTTCAACTTTTTTTACTTATTTTTTGCAAGTCGATCTCAATGCATGTGTATTAGCGTATCGTAATTATGTTACAAATTTTGTGCGTTAAGTCTGAGCACGTTTTTGTTTGATAAATTTCTTTTAAAAAAAAAAAAAAGAGATTAGCGAAACAGAAGCAACGTGAAAAAAATATTAACAGTTATGGCTTTTTTTTTTACAGAAAAAGAAAAAAAAATTTTAAACAAAATATTGTGAAATAGTTGAATTTTTTAAAGTTGTAAAAAATCTCGCGGGCCCAAAATTATTCAAGGCGGGCCACGGGTTGGACACCCTGTTCTAGGGGGAAAGAAGGGGGTTCTTTCTAATCCCAGTTGAAGAGAAAATGAAACGTAACATTTTTAAAAAAAAGGCTTAGAAAGAAAAAGAAACCTACACTAAAATTAAAAATAAAAAGTAGAAAAAGGACAAATTTTTTTTATAAAACTAAGTAAATAGTATTATTATCATTAGGAATATTGCAGTGATCGTAAGAATAATAGTCTATTTTTTTTAAGTGAATCGGGGAATAGCAATGAACAAATAGTTCTATTAATCATATTACTTAAATATACTTGAGTCTAAAAAGAGAGAGAAAATTAAAACAGTTAAAAATTTAAAATAACAAAATTAAGTATACAGGTATTAAGAAAAAGTTACATTAAATAATTTAAACACAAGAAAACAAAATATAATTAAATAAAATTTTTGCGCGACTGGAAAATTCGTACAAAACTCCCCTCAATGACAAAAAAAGTGGGGGGAGATTTGGGACAGAACTTTTGATTAAACCAAATGTTTTGACCTAGATTTCTTTCTTCTTAATCAACTATCAGTCATACTATCTATCCCTTTGCTTAAATTAATTCATGTATAGAATTAAATATTGTTAAATTACAACCAACATTCTCATAAAGCCGGATCGGGTCTTCCGAACAAATTACCTATGATTTTAAGTGGAAATTTTAAAGTAGAGTCTTCAAAAGACAAATCAAAACCTTTAGTTAATTTTTTAAATCAAAATTCAATTTAATTATGTCAAAGGATCCAAATGAAGCACGAGGAAGTACGGAACAACGCTTGACGGAGATATTAGATATATATTATTAGATATTTTAGATTTAGAGATTTTTTATAGATATTTTTTTTTTAAATAAAATTTTGAATCTAAAGGATTTATAACCTATTTCAGCTACCATAAACCTATTGTTTCCTTCTTAGAATACAATTAATTCCCAAATATGATTATATATTTCGCACAAAAATATTACTTTATGAGTACAGACATATGAATAAATAATTTTATAGGACAATACTAACATCTCCTTGTAATTTATTCACCTAACTAACCACTGAAATAACATTACAAAATTTGAAGTTATCACTTCTATCGTGTGGTCATGCACACACACTTTTTTTTGTGAACTTGCGGCTGGCGTTATCGAGGCATGAGTTCGAGCCCATGTAGAAGGGCTAATGTACGTTAAACCTGTCGAGGCTCAATGCCCTCACTTTGGCTTAAGGTGGCAGTTAAGAGAAGGATTTGCCGGCTCATGAGTTGTTCTTGTTTTTTAACTGGGGTTGAAAATTACGAGGCTCGTCACCAATAGTCTTCGTGATGCTTTTTTTTTTTTAAATTATCACTTAGTGCTTGCTCTGTGGTGGTCTCTTCATCTCCAAACTGACGAACCCTGTAATTTAAAACCTCGGTCAAGTGACGAGGACGAAACCTGAGCTGACATTCCCCTCTCCAAATGACCAACCACGCCAACTTGGGGACTTTAATTCATTGAAAATTTAACTCACATCAACCCCTCTACACGGTGAGTCTTCGGTGGCACCAGGACTCGAACTCGACACGCCGAGTTAGTGACCAAAACTACTATACACAACAGAGGCCACCACCCTCCTTCAACAGAATCAAGCCTTTGGTGAATGAAGAGTGAGTGAGAGTTATATTACCTCCAAACTACCAGGATGCACCAACGGAAGGACATTGCCATGTACATCAGCCCCTGAACGCGGCAGTTCTACAGTGCCGCTGTGGATCGGAACTCAAGACGAGGAGGTTACAAGTTCGTGACCTGGTTACAAGGCTACTGCGGCCACTACCTTAGTTGGAGACCTGTTCATTGTGATTTGCTGAACAAATTTTAGTAACGTCAGCTCGAGTTGCTTTACTCGTCTGGATGGATGGGTATGTTGGATCGTGATGCTGTGATTATGTCCATGATTTCTTCGTCAGGGGAAACAGCAATGGTCGTACAACTTAAAAGAACAAACGATCCCCTGAGCCAATAAGCATTGAACAGTGCTGCAAGGATAAGTGCTTGTTTGAATATATAACGGATTTGATTTGGTTTTCATAAACACGTCACACTCTGAAAAAAAAAAAACGAGAAATCGTGGCATTTGGCGACATCTTTTGATTTGACAACACTGCTCGACGGAATAATATGTAGGTACTCTATGTGGCTACATTTATTTTTTAATTTGAAATTTATTTTTGGTGATAGTTTGATATCGGAGTGCTGCATGCCAACTTCTTGTTTATGTTCGCCTAAAGAGGCGATAACATTACAGTATGGTTTCCTTTTATGTTGGGGGTGACACTGAGAGGGAAAGGGGAAAATTTCAAGGCGAAAAAAATTAACCTTTTAAGAAGCCCGTGCAACGCCGGGCCATGCAGCTAGTATTATACTTAATTTTGATTGTTTTTTCTGTGGTTACCCTATTAATTTCAGACGATTTTAATTCGATTTCTTTAAAAAATGAAACATTTGCATTGCAATCATTCTTCTAGATACTGCTTCTGTCTTCGGTTGTATTTTGTATTATTTTTGAATATGGATATTTCTAATATCATGGGTGAGTACCAGGATATATTTCTGAAAAAATATGAGGGTTGTAATTTTAATTATTGCTGCAACTTACGCATTTCCACTTTATTTTACTTTTAAATAATGCATTTTTTAAGCGTTCCTTGTACAATGAAATTCATTAAATGAACCCGCAATTTTTAAATTGATGTTACGAATTATTAATTGATTCTTTTTTCTGATTTTTCTAATGTATAATAAGTAATTATTTTATGTATAACAATATTATTACATATAATACAATTATTATTACATATAATGTTTATTATTATATATATTTATTATTATATATAATATTTATTATTATATTACATTGATATTAATTATTGATTGGTATTGGTTATTTTCAATCTATTCTAAAATTCTTTATTTGAAATATATTTCAAAACAGTTTCTAAACATTATTTTCCTGAGTATTTGATACAGCGAGGCCGCCATCTTGGATTCCATCTCACTCGACAACAAGCGCTGCTTGGTACTTAGCTCTCCGATATCAAATAAGTTCCTTTGAAAGTATATCATACCAATAAGAAATTTCTTTTGTTGTGTTTTTAATACGATTGAAGCGAAGTCGGACTTCGATCTAACGAATCCATCGGGACCGAACATTTAGTTCGTTAATTCGGGGTTCAAATAAAATACAAATTTTTCGAAATTAGTTTGATATCACGGGCCAAGGCGCCCAGCGCTGCTTGGCGCGTTAAAGGAATCACGTCAAGCAGCGCTTGTTGTCGCTGGAATGGAATCCAAGATAGTGGCCTAGAGGTAATTTAATGATACACAATAATTTTACAGAATTGTTTTGAAATAGATTTCAAATGAAAGACACAGGAAGAGATTGAGAATAACCAAGATCAATCAATAAATAATGAATATAAATGAATATAATATAATAAAAAGTAACATGTACTAATAATAGTATTACATGCAGTACATAATAATCTTATAATATAATTTAATAGTAATTATAAATAAATAACGTAATATGTAATATTTATAAATAAATATAAAAAAACAATTACTATAAATAACGAATATTATATGATTATTACATATAATAATAATTGTATTTTTGTATTATATTTTTAATAAAATAATTACATATGATATATATCAAAATTAATAATGAATATCAATTATAAAGTACTGAAAACTTGCAAGTTCCTTCTACGAATTTATCAAACAAGGAACTTTCAAAAAGCGTTTTTAAAAAGTAAAATATAGTGAAAATGGACAATTTATAGCAAGAATTAAAAGTGCAACAATCATTCTTTAAAAAAAAAATCCTAGTATCCACCCATACCATTAAAAATACCCGTATTCAAAAATAGCACTAAATAAAATTGAAATAATTGAACAATTACACTGAAAATGGTTAAATTTTTAAAGAAACCGAATTAAAATCATCTGAAATTAATAGGGTTACCGCAGGTAAAAACCAATAACAGTTATTTCTAATATACGCTATCCCCATGGCAACCACATCGCCAGACTACAAAAATATCAAGGTAACCATATTGCAATGTCATCGCCCATCTTGGCGCACATAAACAACAATTTAGCGCGTGCCCCGTGATATCAAACTAGCACCAATTTTTGACTTACTTCTTTAAATTCTTTAAGCAACTAACAAAAAATATATCTGTAGTTGGAAGTTATACATTTTTTATTCCGGCAGGAGAGAGCTAAAATTATTTAAAGAATTAGCGACCATTAATTATAGAGAAAAAACACTGCACCATTTACATCCCGCTGTATAAGAGAGAGGCAAGTTTTTCCATTTTGCAAAACATAAAAAAATGTAACAGTTATGAGAAGAGTTTCATTATCAATTTCTGCATTAGAGTCGCTATTCATTAGCTCCGATAAATCAGCAATTTCCTCAACTTTCGTTGCACACACAGGCAGTCCGTCATCAAATGTATCACAATTGTTAACATCTTAAAATATCCCATGCGTTAGGGGATTAGGATGAGATAAGAAAGGAATTTCCTGTCCTACTCAAAACTTAAACGATAGGTTACCCTCATGACTCATCTTCGCATTTACAGTTCAAATCTTCGCCCGTTCCGGTTGAAATTTGCTTGTTACAAGAAAAATATTTTCTGTAACGGACAAAAAAGATACGTCATTTGAAAAATAAATCCAGTTTTTTTCTAACACAAATTAATGAAACAAAAATTTCTGATGCAGAAATAATTCGTTAATTCGCGATTTATCATTCGTTAAATGGGGGTCCTTTTAATCAGGGAAAGAGGAAAAATTCATTAAATCGTGAAATTCGTTAATTAGGGGTTCGTTAAATCGGGGTCCGTCTTTTAAGATAATGTAGAAGGAAGCTGCTTGGTGATTAAGGTATTCGACTACGTTCGGAACCGTGATTTTAAAAAAGAATATAAATGGATAGTTTTCTTGATATTCATTGTCACTTACATTAGGATACATGTTTAAAATTGTTTTAAGGATATTTTGACAAAAAAATTATTTAAATACAATATTTTGGCAAAAAATTAACTTAGAATAACCTTTTTTCAAAATGTTCTTCTTTTGTGAAAAATGCTTCTATTAAAATAATATTTTGCCTGTCAATAGCTCAGACCTCTGTACAGAGGCTCAACTACGATTTTTGAAAAATTCACATTATTTTCAGAGTTACCACCCATTGAATTAATTATTGGCGTTTTTTTCTTCAAATTTCTTCCCTCTGTTGTCGTAAAACATGCATAAATCCACTTCTAAGTTATGTATTTCAAAAATTCTAGTTGAGCCTCTGTACAGAAGTCTGAGCTATATAGAGGCAAAATATTATTATAATAGACGCATTTTTCACAAAAGCAGAACATTTTGAAAACGGGTCATCCTATGTTCATTTTTTGTCAAAATTATGTACTTAAATAATTTTTTATTGTAATACGATTCTTAAAACAATTTTATATACATTTACTAATCTAAGTGAAGCTAAATATCATAAATATTATCCATTTATATGCTTTTGCAAAATCTCGGTTCTGAACGTAGTCTGATACTTTAAAACTGTTGTTTTCAAAGCATTGTGTAGAATGGTGAAAATATGTTGTCCGAAGGCGTAAAGTGCGATTATGGAAAAAATTTTCTGATGACTCGTCCTTTTTATAGATTCCGTGAAGGTTACTTTACAGTGAATTATTTTACACAATGTATTATTCTCACTTTTGCTTTCAACGGAGAAAAATGTTTATGAATCTAAAAATTTCGAGTTTTCTTTCTCACTTTTTTTCTCTCTTATAGTTTGATTTATAAGCAACATTTGATAATATTTTTTATAAATAAGCGGGAAAAAAGTAACATAATAAAATGGATACAAGACAATCTTATTCTCGGCTAGCAGCTAATGACCCTCGAGATATAAACATTCACAACATACAGATAATTTCAAAAACTTATCCAATTCGATTATTCCAATTTTCGATATTTTCTCTCGTCCGGAAAGCAACCCTCTTCTGTTTGAGAAATCCGATTGGGAATTTCAAAAAAGGAATGATTCGATCGACCGTTTCACCTTATGATTTATGCATTCTCAATTCCCTTTGAAACAGTTGGGGGAGGAAGGATGTTAAGAGAACGGATAGAACATTTTTTAAAACTCAAAATGAGGCGATAGGCCTAAATTTCTTCCCCGAAGCAGCCTTTTATCTTCTGTTGCCACTTCTTATCGAACAAATATTTATCCTGAGGGATTTTCATCTCACGAACGTTTCCATGAATTTTGGCTTTTCTTCAAGAATTACAAGTGTATTTAACCCATTGACTGCCGACTTCGAGATATCTCGTAATGTGGGCCGAAAATTTAAATGGATTACTTATCTCCATTTGAATAAGGAATTATTAGAAAGATTAAATGAAAAATTTATATAGTACAAAAAATCATATTATATATCAATTTTTACTATTAAAACTATAATTTAGACGATTAGATTATAACATAATAAGTATAGATTTCGGAATGTATACCAATATTTAAAAAAAATAATTTTTATTGTTGCTGTGTAGATGAGCTTTGAAAGCAGGATCAACCCAATGTGCTAGGTTGTTGGGACACAAACTGTGTGTGTGGACAAACATACCTTTTGTCCTTACGTTTTTTTTTTGCTTTGTACACATTTGACATGGCTTTGTAGGTATCATTTTTTTTCGTGGAAGAAAGATGTTCTAAGCAATGAAAATCAGTTGTATTTGTATTTTAGTTGCTGCTTTATTCTACATTGCTGCCGTTGCCATCAAGTCAATTCATAACGACTGATTCTCTAAACTGATGCATCCTCATCCTTTTTATTTCCTCTATTTATTTGTTTGTAGCTACCAAAATTGGATCTTGCGCCCTTGACCCCAATTCACTTACTCACTCATTCTTTGTTTGTAGAACATGTATGCATTCTCTCTGCAGGAATATTTTGAAGTAGGGTAAAGATATTTTCTTCTACCGATTTATGATTTTCTTCAGGCCCGCTATTATTACTTGTAAAAAATAATAATGGATTGACAACTCTTTATAATACCATCACCTTATAGGTTTTCCCCATTGACGCCAGCTACGAGTTATCTTGTAGTGTGTTTTTTCCTTCAAAAAAATTACCGTAAATGTCATTACAATATTATATCAGTAACTCATATGATTATATTTTGTAAAATGTTATGTGTATTCTTTAAAATAAAATCCAGGCACCTAGGGCAAGACGCTCTAAATTTACCTGATAAGATATTCACAGTAGTACTTGATAAAGTTACTTTCAGAATCTGTCGCCCATCCGGTATAGTGGTTAGACGGACTGCTGTGTGTAAGCCTGTTGAATCCCGGAGAAGGTACGATGTTGGTGTGAAGTTTAAAGTGTATGTAGTGGCTTTGCGGCATGGTGGTACACTAAATTGCCGTCGAGCCACAAGTCCTCTTGTGAGATTAGTGAAAGGGGCTGGGAGGTCCCTGACCATCCTTAGAATGTTCTCCCTGAAATTTGGGGTTTAACCGATCTAAAAAATGTACAGTCACCTGAATGGGGTGCTCAAAAGCTACGGCTAACGAAAGGCGTGCATCTAGCCCTTTGTTGTGATGAATTTCGTAGACCTAGATCTAACATCGTCAGACAGGTGGCATTAGTAACATTAACAACTTTCAAAATCATAGATATGAAAATAAATAAAAATTGCATCTTGTTCATCTTTTCTGGAACAGCGGTCAAATAGTGATGTTGTAAACCTGTTGAATAGAATCGATTGGACTTTTCAAAAGGACACTGCTCCTGCTCATAAGCGACCCAGAGGTGACTGAAAAAGAATGTGCCGGACTGAACGGACTCGTGGCTGGCGTGTCATGAGTTCGAGCCTAATACTGCAGAAGACCCACCGTGTGTAAGGGGGGAGGAAGCGACGCACATTAAATATGTTGCTCACACATCCTCTTGTTGATGTGGTGTGGAAGTTAGGAGAGGGTGCGGGTGCCAGCTCAGATGCATTGGCGTAACGGAGAATATTAGGGCTCCCTGTAAACTCAGCTTTTGTGCCCAAGCCCATATAAGTACTTAGCGTCAATCAAGCTTTGGGCTCCCCGCAATGTGGGGGGTTGCGGGAGTGTACGTTACGCCACTGCTCAGGTGTGGTTTTCGTCACTTGATCATGGATCAAAATCACGAGATCCGTCGCCAATACCCCTCGAGTAGCTGAATAGTGCGACATTAATATTCACTTACTCGAATCTCCGGTCGAGTGTTCCCATTAGTTTAATTTTTGTTCACACATATTATAAAACTCATCGAGGTTGAAAAGTCATCGTGTTGACATAGAAGTTTGGAAAATTGGGGCCAGCTCAGGTTATCCTTTGACGGTGGTTTAAATTTGAGGTTTACTGATGACGTATATTAGCACGAATCAAGAAGGCAAAGCCGCACAGATCAAAAAGAAAATCATACAAATGGATCCTTTATACGCAGCAGATCAAAGAGATTTATGAAAAATGTTTTCCTTTTACCACTTCAAAAAAGACTGTTTTTTATTGAAAATGGTGAGAAAGAAATAAAAATGTCCTCTTTCAGAAACAATTTTATTTATGATACTGTTTTGATTTGATGTCGGCTATATTTTGTTTTAATTTAATAGATCGTGGTTGAAAGCATCGTGGGGTGTAGACTGGTGATATCTAGAGAGCCCCGGAAGCCAGAATCCTTTGATAATAGATAAGAAATAAAAAATTATCCAAATTTATTCGGGTATATCAAGGACGTACATACCCTTCGGACATTTTAGACTAGCAGGGAAGAAAATCCACATGAATATTCAAAGACATTTCCCCGTGCACTTCAACCATAAGCGACTACTGAGAGTTAAGATTTTTTCTTTCGCATGAAAGTAAACTAATGTTAGAGGACGAAAAAAAATGTATTTGCTGAACCTTTGAGAGCTCTTTCAAAATCGGTGTTCTTTTTTGTGTCCTTGACTTGTTTATAGAGATAAAATATCTTATTAGAAATGCATCGATGCTCAAGAAAGGCTTCTAAGAACTTCATCTATATTGCAAGATTTGTTTAAACTAACCGAGCAAATAATTATTTTTGTAATTCAAAGAAAAAAAATTATAAAAGATGTACATATCTATATAATATTTTTAATCTAATCTAAAATTTATTTAAATAAACGCATCTAATAATTAGACGAGGAGGATTTCATTGCGTGTGAAGATTTGATTTTAAGGCTACACAAGTACCCTACAAATCTCAAATATACCGATTTTTTTTGCATTTTCTTATGGCTTATAGCATTGTGCAGATTGCCATCAAATTTCAGATATGATAACAAATTAGTTTTTCAGATATTTGAAGTTTTCTGAGCTTAGGTTTTGGTTTCGGTTTAATTTTAAAGCATTTTTCCACTCTTAAATTGAAGTCATTAAAAATATCTTTTTTTAGTACAATGAACTCTTTCAGAGTGAAATGGTTATTAATTTCAATTTTCGTTATTAAAACCATTTTTGCATGATTATTGTTTTGAATTTTCTGAGTTCTCTTACTTTCAGATTGATTCCAAAGTCAATTTTTGTTTTCAAAAAATATTTTATATAACTTGGAAGCTTTATCATAACTTTTTTCAAGTTGAGAAAATGCCATTGCCAAAGCGTTCTCAAGTTGCTATGAGAAAAAATACTTCAAAAGGATGAAATGCTATTGAAAATACAAAACCCAAGAACGGCCTCAGTTGATACTGCAATTAGACTTCCAAATACAAGTATTCTGAATAGAAATATTGCAGATAAAACTGAATATTTCCATCATGTGCCAAACTCCATTGTAGTAAACGTACTGTAATGCTATACTATAGTATTTTAAAGTCATACAACAAATACTCAACGTTGCTAGACTCTACCCCAATTTAAAACTGAAAAAAAATTAACTGTATGTACAAACCTGGTGATTTTTAGCTTAAGTTAGTAACAATATTATTGTGTATATAAATGCTTTGAGTTTCAAAACATTTGAACAAAATATATCCAAGAAACATAAATCACTTAAAATGGCTTTAAAATTTTAAAAATTCAGCATTTTATAAAAATTTGTAAAAACTTCAAAATTCCAAAGTTTTTAAAATTGTAAAATAATGGCTGGTCAAATTGACTTTTTACTTACAAAATCACACAGCTTAAAAATATAACCTAAATATAAAACATGAAATATTTTTACTTGTAGCCTTAACGTGGCACACTGTAAAGCAAATTGAGTTATTGGCGGCGGATCTCATTAGTTTAAATCTCGGTCGAGGACGACCTTGAGCACGGTAGCGTAACAGAGAATGTTTGAGCCCCCTCCTGCAAAGTTAGGTTTTTGGGCCCCCAAAATGGATTTTACTAAGGGCTTTGGCTGCAGTCAGGCTTTGGGCCCCTGAAACCCAGTCTCCCCCCCTCCAGCAATGAGAGGGTTGCGGGAGTGGAGGTGTACGCTACTCCACTACTTGAGCGAACACCCCAATCTGGAAACTTCTAAGCCCCGCCAACGAGTGGCCACACGAGGCAGGAGTTATAGTAAAGAATATGGCCACGGAAACCTAGTGGTCAAGGTAACGGTTTCGTATCTAGCGTGTCATGACTTCGAGCCTAGTACCGAGAAGATTCACCGTGCAGAGGGGGATGATGCACATTAAATATGTCCGAGGCTCAAACGTCGTTCCGTTGGTGTGGTGTGGAAGTTTGGAGAGGGGGATACCAGTTCAGGTCTCGTCACTTGACCATGGTTCAGAATGACGAGGTCCGTTTCCAAAAGACCTCGAGTAGCTGAATAGTGAGACGTTAATATTCAAGCACTCACTCATACTCAAGAATTCGTGGCTGATGTGTTGCTAGTTCTGCTGTCATTTAAGACCCGCCGAATAGATGGGCTGATACACGTTAAATCTAAAGAGGCTCAAAGTCCTCTCGTTTACGTGATATGGTAGTTTGAAGGAGAGAGAGCCAGCTCGAGAGTCATTCTCGTCTTTTGACCTTGGTTCAGAATTGCACAATATGTCGCCAAATCTTGCTGTATAATACTCTATGTAGGGGGTCTTGCTTTAAAGTACGCCCTTAATGAACACTCGCAAGCAATATAAAAACTTAATTTTGGAATAATAGCCTTTGTTGCACCATATCCCACAAAAATAATAACTGTAACTTAATTTTCTTTAGAAATATGTATTATTTTTCTGATTTCCATTTCATTATTCCGAAATAATCTCTTTCACCTATAAGCCCTTCAGTCAGTCACTCACTCCATTTCATTATTATTGTGAAATGTCCTTCAAAAGCAAAAGCAGAACTGAATTAGAGTTCGATTAACGTCGGACAATAAAGCAACCCGATGGCTATTAGTTACCGACCTCGTCGTTTTGAACTTTCGTCACGTGACGACACCTGAGCTGTCCCTCGCATCTCCTAACTACCGCACCACATCAACGGGAGAATTTTAACTCACGACAGATTTAACATACGCACCAGTCACCTCTACATGGAGGGTCTTCAATGATACCAGGACTCAAACCCGTGACACTCATCATGCTTAGTAGTACAAAAAATTGTCTGCAATTTTTTTACACGGACTTTTAAGATTGTTTGTAGAAACTAAACCACAAAAAATAATAATAAATTATTAGCAAAGAAACTGTAACTCGCCATAGAAACGAATCACGTTTGAAACTTTGAGTTAATCAGAGAAGAATTTTCACCTCTCCTCTGCAAAAGGAATAAAAATATTTTCTGAGTGATATTTCAAAGAAAATAAAAAACTTTAAATAAAACGAACCTTAGATGTACATTCGGAATACTTTCAATTCGTATCGAAGGAGAGAAAAAGAATCCCTGAAGTATACCCCGGCCCTCAGTGTCAACTCGAATCACGACAACACAAATGATATTCGACATTTTCGAATATCGAGTAAGAGTCCAAGGATGTATTCAGAGAGGAGGAAAGTTAGAATTTTCAAATAGAACGAAGTATATCTGTGTGTAAGAAAGGTGAGATAAAAAGTTCTTTTTGTTTTCCCTTGAATGCACGTACAAAACATAGTACAGTAACTATGTTTCCATTAAGGTATCTGAACATGTTCGGAATAAGTTTTAAAAAATAGCTTACTTAAACATTATAAATGCTTTTATCAATCAATACACAATAAATACTAGTATTTGCCGTAAAATCCGGCGTATAACGCACACCTATACTTTCGAGCTGCATTTTTTAATTTTGAGATATCCCTTTTTTTACGAAGGAACGTGCAATGTACGTTAGCAATGCCATTATGTTTTAAAGCCATTTGTTCCATGTATTATCAAAAAATTTTGAAAAAATAGTACATTTCTAGAAAAATAACCCTTTTAGTTCATAATGTATGACACTCTTTTAAATAAACAGTATTCCGATCTTTGGACAAGTCTTAAGTTTTTTTATGCACATCTTTTTTTTTATTTTTGAAGCTATCATTTTTATACCCCACGTATAACCGTGCACCCGTGAATTTCGATCATTTTTTGTTAAAAGTGCGTGTTATATGCCGGATTTTACGATAACTAAAAATATTTTTTAAAAATTATCTAGATTTTACAAAAATCCCAATTATAAGTGAAATTTTAGCAACATTTTTTAAAACCTTCGAAGCAATTAGAAGGAAAAAGTAATCAACTTATATCAGTAAAAGTATTACTAAAACAAATTAGTCGCTTTTATCTAGAGAATGTACTAAAATTTTAATGTTTTATTAAATTTATAAAATCATTATATTTAAATAACAGGTCATAACTCAAAAAGTATTCATACAATAAGAAATATTTTAGTACACTCTCTAGAAGATAATATAAATATGAGGTTCAAAAACTTTTACAGGAATAACATTTATAACATTTTAAATTATTAGACTCTCATGATAGATTTTTATTAAAATTTAAATTTAAATGTGTGTGCAGACTTCCGGTTTTTTTAATGTTTTGAAACTGATTGTAACTTGGCCTCTAGGTAGTGTGAAAACAAACAAAGTACGTTTTGTAAAGCAAAAAGATAGCTCAACTGAAAAAAAATAAAAAAAAAAATATGTGTTTTGACTGAATTTGGTCATTTCAACGTGTTCGGATACGTTAAAGCTCGAAAGCCGTCAATGTGCAGATTATCTATGTTAGGGGTCGGCAACCTATGGTCCACATGTGGCCTTCTTTTCCTTGTACTTCTTAACCATACAGGTAGTATTATCGATCCCCTAAATATCAACACCATATCTTTCAAAAAATGGCACCATAGGACTAACATAGGGATTGATATTTTAGTGCGTAAGCAACCGAGAGAAAAGACGTTATACACTAAAAAATACCAGCTTAATTTTCTACTTATTTGTTAATTAGTTTCGAATAACTAATTTGTATTTCATGGACTATATTGTTGCATTGCTTACTTCTACGTTTAATAATGCACCCCATTTGTAAAATAAACACTTTAAAACTCTTGACAATATTATTTCATCATTTCACTGATTGAATATTGCATTTCATTGCAATATTTGCCAATTTATCGTCTACACCTTTGTCATGAAATTTTATTTCATTAAAAGTATAAACCAGAGGTTCCCAAACTTTTTTGACTCATAGACCCTTTGACAAGTGTTTCGGTTTGGGGTTGTGTAAGTAGGGGTACTTACACGAATATTAAATTTTTGCAAATTCATCAACTTAAATGTGTTTTTGACAACAGGTATAGAGTTACTTACTTTAAAAGATTTTGATTTTTAACTGTAGTGAAGTATAGTGTTTAAAACTTAAGAAAACGCTTGTTAATGAATTAACTTTTTAATTAAACTTTACTTTAAGATCTTCGCTGGTGCCTATTTATAGTGCCCATATCTTGTAATCTGACATCTTTTTTTTCGAAGTGATCATATGAACTCGTTGCCTACTGTGGTATTATGATAGTCAAACGTTCTCAAACCTAGTTTCAAAATCTAAAAAAAGGGCACTTAAATGTTGAACGTAGGTTAAAACGTTTTTTTCCTGGCGGATTGTCTGTGACAATTGAGGAACTGGGAAAATTTGCGACGTCCAAAATTATACTCTATTAGTTTAATTCTGGCAAGAAAGGCTTAAATGTGGTCCTTGTTTTAATAAAATTTATGCTGTCACTTTGTAAATGGAAATTAGCATCGTTAAATTTAGTAAATAAATCTGTTAAATAGATATGTCTGGTTTTCCCACTTGATTAAATTTCCTTTTAAAATTAAAGTGAAGATCTGGTTTAATGAAAGCCTTTATTGTAGACCCCCATTTATACCTTATGAACCCCAAAATTATTTTTTCGCAGACATGGACCCATTGCTGGTCGTCATAGACCCCTGGAGGGGGTCTATATAAACCAGTTTAGGAATCACTGGTATAAACGAAAGAAAAAAAAATCGCGGGGATCAATAAATAATACTGTGTAATTTTTTATTAGCTTTCTATTTGTTAGAATAAAATTACCATTCCTTAAATTTCTTTCGAAATGGATCATTAAAATTCTATGCAAACATTACAAATCTCTTTGAAAGTGAATTCAAAATAACAAGGTACTAAAGAAAACGTATCCCGCAACCTTTATTCGATTTTTACGGGTTGGGAAAGTTATCAAAAGGGAAGTAAAAATTCTTTTTCTTTCCACACATTTCAAGAATCGACTCAAATTTTCCATGTGAGTTAATTCTGAATATTTGGAGCACATATTTTCAATCTGCAAGCATTTGATTATCCAGGGTTGTACTATCGAACAAAATATGTATAGGCTATTTGATTTGGTGGGGGTTTTTTGCAACAGAAAGAGTTTTTTCCCTACATATATATTATTTTGTAAAGTACAAATTCAATAAAAGTGAAATATCCCAGATGATATATGTGTGTTCGGAATCTTGTTAACTTTTCAGAATTATTCCGAGAAAATTTTGTACCACCTTCAGATTAAAATCAATTTATTCTATTTTTTTTTTCTTTTTATAACTTTTTATACCCTAGTTTTTTTTTATTTAAATCTAGCCTCGGAGTTTGGTTCAAATGAAATTTGGAAAATAACATCAATAACAATGATGATAAAATGTGAGAGCAGGAAAAATACAGCTGCATGAGCATTTTCTTTTTTTTTTTTTCAATGATTTTATTTTCAAATTTTGAATCGAAAGATAAGGTTAAGGTATCTGACTTACGTTCGGAACCTTGATCATAAAAAAGCGCATAGATGGATAATTTTCATGATATTTAGTGTCACTTAGATTAGAATACATGTATAAAATTGTTTTAAGGACATTTTGACAAAAACAATTATTTAAATACAATATTTTGGCAAAAATTAACTTAGAATAACCTTTTTTCAAAATGTTCTCCTTTTATAAAAAATTCTTCTAAATAATAATATTTCGCGCTTATATAAAGCAAAGACTTTTCCATAGAGTCTCAACTTTTTTTTTAAAATTCACATTATTTTCAGAGTTACAACCCATTGAAATAATTATCGGCGTTTTTTTCTTAAAATTTCTCCCCTCTGTTGTCGTAAAACATGGATAAACCCATTTCTAAGTTATATATTTCAAAAATTCTAGTTGAGCCCCTGTACAGAGGTCTGAGCTATATACAGGCAAAATATTATAATAGAAGCATTTTTCACAAAAGGAAACTATTTTGAAAATGGGTCATTCTATGTTCATTTTTTGTCAAAATATTGTACTTAAATAATTTTTTTTTGTAATACTATTCTTAAAACTATTTTATGTACATTTTCTAATCTAAGTGACACTAAATATCATAAATATTATCCATTTATACGCTTTTGCAAAATCATGGTTCCGAACGTAGTCGGATACCTTAAAGGAAGCATTCTTAGTTAACTGTAAAAAATTTTGGGGTTTTCGACAAATAATATTAATTTTAAATTTTCTCTAACTTTTTTTCTTATATGATTGTAGAGTCTAGAAAAATTAACGAAGAACTGTAGGCAGTTTGCTTAAAATCCAATTCTTCCACCATTTTCAAAAAAATATAGCAAATATCTTCTTTAATCAAAGATTTACTAATTGTAAATATATTGTGCTAGAGCCGTTACCTGCCAACCTCGCTAGGTATTTCTTGACGTTGTATGAATGTTTATATACAGGGTTATCAGAAATGAATGACCCAATGACAAAATTTAATAATTCCCAGATGAATAAACAGAAAATGATAATTACGATGTCATTGTAAAGATAAAGATTTTTTTTCGTACGTAAAGTTTTTTGACGTAAAGTAAAATTTGTTTTCACTAATGTTCCATGTGCCTTTAGTCACCTTTATCATTGTGAACCTGGTCACCCTGGACTTTTGCCTTTACACAGGCTTCCAGTTTCCTGGAACTGTTTATACCATCTTATACTCTTAGATGTCGGTGCATTTCTATATGGTACTTTCTCCAAAATTCCCTGTGAACCGTGATTACTGACAGACTTTTTGCAAACGAGAGCACACAAAATACCTTCCCCCGCTGCTACGCTATTTCCACTTCTGTTCACAATTACAACATTGCCAGCACCTATTTGACAAAAACAATGTTACAAACTCAAAATTTCATATTTTATCTTTACAATGACATCTTGATGATTATTTTCTGTTTATTCATCTGATAATTATTAAATTTTGGAATCGGCTCGTCCATTTTTGATACATAGTTGATATCTAAGTACTAGCTCCAAGCGTTCGATTGTATTGAAATACATTCTTATAACTTGATTTTAAAAGGATAGAACATGAATTTCAAAAATTGAAGTATAATTACTTTTTACACTCCCGTAACCCCCTTCCCTCAAAGTGGATTTCAGAAAAACTCCTTTTTAGTGAATCTCTACTCAACCAAAAAAGCATGCTTGTTAAATTTCAAGTCAAAATGTAATAGCGCGAAAACGGAATACTTTTTTTTTATCAATAAGCCCCGTAAACCCCTTTGAGAGTCAATTTCCGTGAGATCCGTTCTTAGCCAATTTCAGTAAAAAAACAAAGGAACATGAATATCAAATTTCATTACTGTAGTTCTAGTAGTTCGAAAATTGATTTTTTTTTTATTTACGCTTTAGTAACTCCTACCATCAGAAGAAATTTTCGCAAAATCCTTTCTTGTTGGTTCTATATTCCATGAAAGGAACATGCCTGCCATATTTCAAGTCTAGGTGTAATAGTTCTAGAGATCTTGTGATGAGTGAGTGGGCCACTTTTCTCCTTCATATATAGATTGTAAATATAATAATAATAAAAGTACATTTAGACAGTTGTGTATATATGATTATAATATATTTGTACTTTTTTTTTGTATATGATTACTAACAATATTTTACTTTACATATTACGAACTAATTTGCTTTTATATTTGAATTATTTGACAAAGCTCCAACTTAGCTCTTATTTTTTTAATTTTCGAGTACAGAAAAAGTATTTATAAAGTATTACTTCACAAAAGAGAGAAATAATGGAAAGTTTTTTTAAAAAATGAAAGAAGAATCGCATTTTCCCACTAACTAGACTCCTCTGGTCGCCTAAAGTAAGAATATAAAATAAAAGGAGTTCTGTTGTTGTTGTTGTGACTAAGGCCACCTGCCTGACGAAGTCAGATCGAGGCCCGCGATCGCGGCTAAGGGCTAGAATTCTTACGCCTGTCGTTAGCCTTAGCTTTGAGCACCATGCAGGTGACAGTACGATTTGGCTCAGTTCCACCCCAATTTAGAGGGAGAAAACCCTGGGGTCGTCAGGGCCCTCCACCTCTCTTCCCCTTCCACCAACCACGCGAGAGGACTTGCGGCTCGACGGCTATTTAGAGTACCCCCATGCCGTAAAGGCACTATACATTTACAAACATCCATGTCTTCTCCGGGATTCAAACCCAGTCCCTATGGCACCGCAGTCAGCGTCGCTAGCCACTTATATTGGTTGGGCTACTAGGAGTTCTAAAAGTTAAGTGAGGAAAAAAATAAGCAATTCAGTATTTAGTTAGAAAAGCCAAAAAATACTTAAAAAAGACACAATTTAATATAAAGAGATGGTATAAAACTTTGAAGTTATCTTTCAAAATTGCTAAAAATAGTTTAATTTGTAGAGAGAGATTAAGCTACGTGAATTTTATAAAGAAGAATTTTAAACGGTGCTGAGAAGTTTACTACTACTGGCGCTACAATGTTATGGTTAATGTTAGCTGTGATTCTCAATCAAACGTTCATAGCTGGCGTTTTTCAATTCTTTAGTCTTGTTAAGATTCCAACAATCATAAAAAACAGTATTGGTAACGGAGATGATTTTAGGAATCATAGTATGCAGCCACCGAGGATTGTGACCCAAAATTGTTCAGTGTTGAGGCCTAGACCCCCAAATAACCACGAAGGTGAAAGAATGCACGTTGTTCTTCCTTCTGAATCGTTACACTAGTCCATTTATTTGTAAGAGAAAGAGAAAAAAACACTACGAAATAAAAATTAAAATCGAAGTATCCAAAATCATGACACCAAGGTATTTGGCGCGGTTGGCTGCCTTCTTCGGTGCGCTTGCGTTCTTTTTTGACCTGCGACACACTCATGAAAAAGCACCGAAAATATTTCTTTTATACTGTAGCTCACTTTACCTTTTTAACCCCCCAATTGCTGATTAAAAGTTACGCGATTCGCTCCCCAGAGCCTTTGTACTTCACATTGTCACGTGAGTGCGGTGTATTGGGGAAGGGGGGGGGGGAGAGAAAAGGCATAAATAAGCAAATCCTTTGCGCAAACACCGTTAAGGTAATTTTATTGCATTCCAAAGCCTTCGGTTTATTTGTAATGATAGCAGTGTGAAAAAAAGAATTGTATTTCGGAAATATGTATATATACGTCCGGGGCACTTAAAGCACCGATTGAGCGAGATGAATATATACGTTGGTGTCATTTAAGGTGTTAATACTTCAACTTTCAGTTCTCAATGGGGGAATTTGATTTCCCGATGGTAAATAACTAGGAAATTACATTGGGGAGAATAATATGGGAAGTTATAATCACGTGGTAAAATGAAGGGAGATAGTAATTATTTTTAGAAATGGTGTAGGTAGTTTTAGGGAATAGTTTGATGCCAGACAGTCCCTGAACCCCACCGAAATGTATTTGCTTTTTTTTATGACTGAATTTCTCTATTTAATTTGATACTTCATTATTATTTTTATGTGCATATTATAAGTGCTCGTTTCAACCTTTTTAACAAACATTTTAATACGTTTTTAATGATTTAACAAATGTGTGCCGCAGTTTAGCCGAATCAGCTCTTGTGCCATTAAACCACTCTCACTCATGGTAAATCTATCGAGGCTCTAAGGTCAGGCCTTTGGCATGGTGTGGACGTTAGGAGAGGGTGGTAGCAGCTCAGATGACGTCCTCGTCACTTGACTGTGGTTCAAAATTATGAAGTCCATTACTAAAAGCCTTCGAGTTGTTCACAGTATGCCGAAAATTAAAAGTCATAGCATGTGTGCCGTATTGATGAATTTTTATTGTATTTGACATTCGGTTGTGTGAAGAAAAATGTTTCATGATTCCATTTAGGAGGAAATACCAAATGAAATGAACTGGAAATAATACTCGGGAAATCCTCAAGTCTTTATACAAGAAAAAAACCGGGGAAAAAATCATATGATTTAAAACGTGATTTTTCACTCTGTGTCGACTCGAATCAAAACAAAATGAATGGTTTCTGAATGTATATATAAACGGGGAAAAGGGAAATCATTGAAAGTATAAGAAGCCTCCAGCTAAGAATTTCAAATAGGCTCCCAAACACTGAAGAAGAAAAAGCGATGGGGAACGTATCATTTTTGAATGATAAGCATTAAAATATATTTTACCTTAGAAAAGTATTGAGTTTTTTAAGTCCGTCTCAGAATAATAATCTGTGTACTCCTTTGCATTATATTTTTTCCAAATAAGTATTTCGACTGGCATCCCTTCAAAGGGAATAGGTGGTGACTTTTGCATGCTTGTTGAATTTTACATAAAAAGTTTGTAAATA
This sequence comes from Trichonephila inaurata madagascariensis, assembly GCA_019973955.1. Taxonomy (NCBI): domain Eukaryota; kingdom Metazoa; phylum Arthropoda; class Arachnida; order Araneae; family Nephilidae; genus Trichonephila; species Trichonephila inaurata. The sequence continues at coordinate 44,980 of BMAV01027798.1, read as the reverse complement.
AAACTGACTTAGCAAGTTTTCCATTTGAAAGCACTTTTGATTTTCAAGTGCATAACGTGCCAGAAATATCCCATATCTGCATTTATGTTTGTAACTTTCTTGACAGGAATAGAAAAAGAATAAATTTTTTTTGCTTAAGGTATTGTTTATACCTTATTCTAGAGTTCAAAAAGTTATGATGCTTATAGGATCGAAACGTAAAAATTTTCAAAGCAGAATAAACATGTAGGATGATTAAATTCAAGCAATTTAATAAAAGTAATAGTAATTTTCTCACAATTTATGTACTTTTTATGAGAGGTACGTTGAAATTCTGTTTTTCTTACACCAAATAACAAAGTTCTGTCGTTCTCTTTCTAAAGAAAAAACAAATTTTCTTTTCATTTTTTTATTTAAAATTTAATTCTAAAATATATTGTCCTTTGTTAGTTACAACTGTCTGCCAGTGTTCTGGCAGCTTATCTACCCCCCTGGGAAAGAAGTCGTCTGTCTTGGAGGCAAAGTATTCTTCCACTGCCATGTGTACACCCTCATAATTTATACATTCATTTCCATCAAGAAAGTTTTGCAGCGACCTGAACAGATAATAGTCAGATGGTGCAATATCAGGAGAATAGGCTGGCTGAGGTCAAGTTTCCCAACTCAACTCTGCACTTTTTTATGCGATGTTTCTTGCCACGTGCAGTCTAGCGTTGTCGTGATGAAGAATCACACCCTTTCTGTCGGCCGAAGATGACGTTTATGTTGAATTTCTTTATTCAAAACGTCAAGTTGCGAACAGTAACGGCAGTTTCATTAACACGCTTTTATAAGTTTCACTTGTATGTAACGGAATCTTTGAACTCTTTTTTTTTAAATCACTTTAAAAGGTCAGATTAATTCGTAATTTTGCACACTTGTCGAAGACCGATGACAATACATTAATTTCATAATTTTGTTCCATTGTCCTGAACAGGATAATCAGGAGACAGGATAATCCAGATTTGGGGACTAATACATTATACCACTTCCAGATTTGGCGAGAAAGATTAAGAGTAACCCTAAAAGCGTGAAAACGGTTTTTTTGCGTCAGCAGTTTCTTATCATAATATTAACAAATTTTCCAGTCTTTCTGAAAATGGAAATAATAATAATAATAAAGACTCGTGCATGTGAAAAAAAAATAATTTGCTCTAACTCAGGGATGGCCAAACGTTTTCGGTTGAGGGCCGTAAATTAAATAAATTATAGTTTAAAAAAAAAACTTAAAAACACGCTTTTATGGTCAATCGAACTAAAATGTCAATTTCTAATATAGAATAATGATTTGGGGAATAATTATACCACTTCCGATTTGGGAGAGTAGGTCTTACACATTTGAAACTTTTGCCTTTCGGTAGAACAGTTATATTATAACATTATAAATTTTCCACCTTTTAAAATGAATAATAATAATATAATGATTCTGCATATAAAAATAATTTTTTACTTTCAGGATGACAAACGTTGTTTTTGGTTATTAAAAGTATATTTTTAGCAACTCAAGACCCATACTTTTATGACTCGAATGACACAACATAGCCTTTCTGATACCTCCAGATAGGATGAGGAGTGGTGTCATTGGGTAAAAGCTGAGTTTTGTACTACATTTGTATGCACTTCGAGAACAGTAGAATTAAAAGTTGAGGGCCCAGTTAACGTTTTATCATTTTTTCGTTCATGCATTTTATTTTGTCTTTTCAGAAAAATAGTAATCTATTGATTGACAAAAATTAGCTTAATTAATAAAATTAATCATTAATAACAAATTTAGCAACTCATAGTTACCTATTATATTTTAGAATTCTACCAATTGAAAAAACAAGCTTGGTCTGATATCCGAGCCCAGGTGTGATGTTTTTCCTTTGTAAACTCGTTTTTCCTCAACCACACTTGTACTAATTCCACTGTTTTTCTTCATGGCAGTGACTGAAAACATTCCGGAAGCTGTATTTGAAAATATCTTTGTTCTTATTTTTTGTTCGCTTAATTCGTGGGGACCCAAAGGTTTGGCCATTATAATCCAAAGCAGTTTTCAGTGAATTCAAGCGTCTTAAATGACATTTTGATCATATGGGTTGCTCTTCATGTGAACACCGCATCTAACGGCCTTCCTGATCTGGGTTCATCTTTCAAAGAAAAATAACTCGAAAGAAAATTTCGCAAGCTCTCTTTGCCTCTTCTCTAAACACATCACACAAGTTTCTTTTTGCCTCATAGAGTTATTCCCTTTTTGGAACAACATACAATGTCTTAAGTGCACATTTTCTCTCACTATATTCTGACAGCTTGAGACGTTTTAAAAAAAAACTGACTAAAATGTAAATATAAATGTGTGTGTGTATAAAACATCAATAGTATACTTATCTGTTTAAACCTGTTTCAGTCCGATCCGAATTCCTTGCTAGGGATCGAAAAGGCATATAAGTGCACGTGTTTAAAAACGACAGAACTTTTTCTTATAATCAATATTAGTACTCTTATCATTATCCAGTTGTGCACAATTTAGTCCCTAATGCGATTCATCATAAGTATGCCAAATCAAATTTCACAATTAGAATTTGTGTTTTTTTTCATTCGATATTAGAAAAAAATATAAATGCAAAAGCTAATGTAAATAAAAGTTTTAAATGCTTAGTTTTTCAATTCGTACTATTAGCTCACACTCTCTATTTATTTATTTATTTTGGTGGAATTTTCAATCGTTTATTAAATACATTTTAAAGCGCTCAATTGAGCTGAAATTTTATAAACACGATTATTTTGGATGACCCCCTCAGGAGGCTCACCTTCTTTAGGTGGGTACGGGTGTCACAATTTCGTGGTACCCTAGTGATCTTTTCCTTTTCCCAAGGGGTTTACTCTCTTTGGTAAACACGGGTGCACGACCCCGGGGTACCCCAGTGATCCTTCTCTATTTTCGACCTTCCATCTTGTCATCCAGTTTCTTCTTTTCTTCTTTTCCCGTCCAGACCACAGACCTATCAATGTTTGGCGCAGTATAGCCAAAACTGGCTCTTGCGCCATAAAACACCAAACTCAACTTAACTCAACTCAACTATTTTGGATGACAATACAGTAATTTAATTATAATTAATAAAATTAATTGATTAAAACTAATTATTTAAAGAATTACAAATACATCCACTTTGGCATTATTTTTGGCGACTTGTGTCAAAAGATTCTTTTTTCTCACATTTTAAAGCATTCAGTTTAATGCTTTAAAACGATTGTTTTGGATGACAATACGATACTTTAATGATAATTAATAAAAATGAATGACCACTTAATGCTGTGATTCTGTCCTATGTATATTAATTGTAACTATTTAATAAAAAGTAGCTAAAATAAAAATTTTCTTTGTTGATATAAGTAGGAATTGACTTAAATTTTTTTCTGATATATTTTCTTTTTACTGTCATTCAGAAATTTAAACTTGAAAAGTCGATTTTAATGCTCTCTCAGAGTTATAAAATGCTTACATTTCACCACCTCAACCAGGGGATATAATTGAATCTATTGATATTTAAAGACCTAACAGGAATATGTGATGTGGAAGTTTGGAGATGTAAAAAAGCGGTTCGTTGTCGACCTCTTCCCTTGACAAAAGCTCGAAATTACATCCATCACAAACAGATGTTGCTTTGCAATGCAACGCTATATAATATTTCTTGTACTTTCTTCATTGAACATAATGGATTAAATTCATGATGGTCACATGATAACGGAAATCACGTGTTTCCCATTGATTAAAAATTGACTTACTAGTTATTCAACTTGTAAAGTTTAGATAACATATAAAATTTGATGATTGGGTAAAGAGTTCACGTGTTAGAATTCTTCAAACAGTTTTCAAAATTAAAAAAAAAATACATTAACGAATACTTTTAAATTAAGTGCATTTTGCTTAACAATGTGCATTGTTATATCGTTGGCAAATATGCACTTTCTAAAAGAAAGTTTCTGCAAAACGCAAAAGTTGGCAACAGTGAAGCACATGAACTAATTGGCTGGAAACGCGTGAATATATTTATGATATACTTATGACGTCGCATTAATTTATGAAGTGATTGACTGAAAACACGTGGCTCAGTTATCATGTGACTAATGACGTCACAGGAATTGAGTCCATTGAAATGGCCTCCAGAAATACTTTATTTGATAATGAACATTTATTTTCTTTAAAAAAAGATAGTTTCATTAGAATACTTTAGCTTACGAGGGGGGAGGGGAGAAATTATCGTTCGTTTATTTTTATTTGTGATGAAATTCCAGAATTCTGATTTTTGTACTAAAGAGCGTGCGTGCGAAATTATTTCTTTTTAAAAATAATCCAACTATGCACGAGTTAAGAATATTTATTTCAGATGAATGATTTAATATTTTTATTATTCCGAGTAAGATAAAGAATTTTTCCGTTCCAAAAAATAACAAAGGGAAACAAAAGATTTTATGACAACGCAAAATAAAGAAACATTGAAAACAATTACTGAAAGAAAAAAAACATATAAATTTTAAATATGTACTTTTTTTTTTACCCACCCTTCTTATCCTGTTAGATGATTTCCAGTGATAATATATTTAAGGTATTCGACTAAGTTCGTGATTCTGCAAAAGCGTATAAATGGATGATATTTATGATATTTAGTGTCATTTAGATGAGAGAAAATGTACATAAAATTCTTTTAAGAATATTATTGCAATAAAAAATTATTTAAGTACAATATTTTGACAAAAAATGAACATATAGAATGACCCATTTTCAAAATATTCTCCTTTTGTGAAAAATGCTTCTATTGTAATAATATTTTGCCTGTATATAGCTCAGATCTCTCTACAGAGGGTCAACTAGATTGTTTGAAACGCATAACTTGGAAGTGGGTTTATCCATGTTTTACGACAACAGAGGGAAGCAATTTTAAGAAAAAAAACGCCAATAATTATTTCAATGGGTGGTAACTGTGAAAATAATGTGAATTTTTCAAAAATCCTATTTCAGACTCTCTGGAGAAGTCCTTACTTTATATAAGCGAAATATTATTATTTTAGAAGCATTTTTTATAAAAGGAGAACATTTTGAAAAAAAGATTATTCTAAGTTAATTTTTTGCCAAAATATTGCATTTAAATAATTTTTTTTTTTGTAAAAATATCCTTGAAACAATCTTATGTATGTATTCTAATCTAAGTGACATTAAATATCATGAAAATTGTCCATTTATGTCATTTTTTAATAGAATCAATATTGTTCAAACCGTGATTTGCAAAAGTATGTAAATGAGATATATTTATGATATTTAGTGTCAATTCTTATTAGAATACATGTAGTATAATATTTTAAGCGATTCATTATGATCGTAAGAGGTTAACAAGATTTTGAAGTAATTAACTTAGGAATAATCTTTTTCAATGTCCTGTAAGAGAAATCTTAATTAGATTAATTATTTCTGTTAGTAACCTCTGAAAATCAACTGAATTTTTGAAACGCATAACTGGAAGCGGTTTATCCTTGTTTTACGAAACAGAAGGAGAAATTTTAAAAATACGCCGATAATTATTTCAAATGGTTGTAACTTGAAAATAATTTGAAATTTTCAAAGTCATAGTTGTTTCTGTACAGAGTAGTCTGAGCTGTATACAGACAAAATATTAATACAATAGCATATTGTACAAAAGGAGAAATATATGGAAAAAACGTTATTCTAAGGCTTAATTAATTTTGCCAAAAATAGTTGTATTTAAATAAATTTTTTTTCATAATGTCCTTAAAAAATTTTTATACATGTATTATAATATAAGTATAACAAATATCATGAAAATTATCCATTTATGCGCTTTTTTAAAATCACGGTTCCGAACATAGTCGGATACCTTAACAGAATTCAGAACCTTCAGAATTCTTTTCGAACGACACAAAGTCAATAAAATGGTTCTTTTAAGGTATATATATATATATATATATATAGAGAGAGGATTCTAAAATACTCGTAAGTTTTTTCGCGTGACTTGTTAATAAATCCGTCGCGCTGTAAGCTGTTGAAGCTCAACCATTCTAAGCTCAGTTGTTTTTTCATTCTTTTGGACGTTTAGGAATTTCTATAACTTTTTCAATATACTTCAGAAAATACCTTAATAAAATTACTAATATATATATATGTTGCTTAAGTTTATCCAATGGATGTTTTGATTTCAACTTTCAAAGCAAAAATTCCATTTAAGAATTTGCGAAAAATCACTTCTTCAAATATTAGAAATATGTGTGACAAAAAGTATAGAATCCTTTAGAAATATTTTTGAAAGCCAACAAGATTTTTGAAAAGGAAAAATATGACTTCAGATAGTCCACTGCTTTCCCGTATCGAAGGATTTCTCGAGGGACAGGGAAATATTTTTTTTATTGTTTATTATTTTTTTTTGAAAAGTCCATTCACAAAACTCTCACATACAATTCTTAAGCAAATATTTATACTTCAAACTCTATTCAACTTGGTATAGAATAACAATTCTCACATATCGATTTTCAATATCACTTTTATCTCAAAAGAATTTTTTAATAAAGCGTCGCAATATTATTAACTCTTATAAATTAAATTCAAAAACAAAATCATAGATTTTATATATGTTACCATTAAGGCTGTTTTCGGTTAATGTTAAAGAATAGTACCCAAATTCGGAATATTTTTTCAGATATAAAAGTACTCAAACGTTAATATTATATTCTGGCTTCACTATCCTGTAGAGAATCACTTATTTTATCATACTACTCATTTTTATCCGAGTTGACACATTTTTTCTTTTATAAAATGTGTTTCGCATTTTTTCTCCTATACCATAATGCTAAATGAGCTATCTCTTTACATGTTAAAAGAAAAAAACTAATTGTCTATGAAATATTTTTTGAAATTTTAAAAACACTATATTATAAACAAATGCATGAGTTACAATGTCACAAATTTTTATAAAAATGGAGGCATTTTTCTGTTTGAAAATGCACTCCGTGTTAAGTTCACGCTCTTGTGTATGTGGCGAAAACAGCCTTAAAGTGTGAAATCCGTTATTTCATAGAATAACTAGGTATTTCATGAAATAACTAAACAAGTCGTTTAAAGTATATAATATTATTTAGCTCTATGCTTTAACTAGGTATTCTATAGAATAACGATTACTTGATCGTTAAAGTATGAAATACGGAACTATTAAACATAGCCTATGGTTCGAGTTTCAAAACAGAGACTCGAAGAATTTATAAATTTTTAAAAATTTAAAATACTTTTAAAACGTGAAATGGGGGAGAGGAAATAGAATTATTACAGTGAAATTATATGTGCAAAAAGGGCTGATAAGGATATCTATCGAATCAGGCAGATACGGATGACCAGGGGGCTAGTATTTAAGATATGAAGGAAATAGCTTTGTACGGGGTTCGCATATCTCGCGATATGACGTAATGTTATCGAAACTCCAAATATCAAGACCCTATCTCATTTCCAAAGGAAAGGCAAAATTTTTACCCAACCCCGTTGGAATAGCATGAGAACATGATATTTTGGTGCTGGAGCCCCTAGGCCTACAAAAAGAGGGCTAAGTAGATAAATGGATGGATCTCCCCGAGGGGTACCTGTGGTTCAAATCTCAAAGCAGAGACTCAAATACAGTTCAAGATATTACTGATTTAAAAACGCTTAAAAAGTTTAAAACGTTGAAATAAAATACAAGGCATGACCCTACGAGCAATACATTTGGTGAAATATACAATGGAGGCAGAGGGATCGGATGAGCCAGGTCCGAGCGGACTAAGAGGTTCAGGTGTCCGAGCTATTGGCAAAATGCTGTCCAGGGGAAACCTGGGGGGTCCAGTCCTTGTACTTCCTAACCAAGCAGATAGTACAATCGATCCCCCAAATATCAACCAATATCATCAAAAAAATGTCATCATAGGATTAACATGGGATTGATATTATAGTGTGTAAGCCCCCTCCCCTGACCAAACCAGGTCATCATTAGTAAGGAAACTATGAAGGGGGCAAGTCAATCTTGCAATAATCCAAAAACTGCAAAAATATCAAGGTAACCATATTGTAATGTTATCGCCCATCTTGGCGAACAAAAATAATAGCTTGGCGTGCTACGTGATATCAAATTAGTTCCAAGTAATTTAGTATTTTTTATTAGATAACTAATAACACACTTTGGAACTGCACTAGGAATCTCACTGCTTGAAAAGGTAATTCTTTTTTTTTCTATTGGGCTTCTCGTTCTCAAAACATTGATTTCAATGCGTAAATTACATTCTGAGAAAATGTGATTTTTTTCCCCCCATCCTCCATTTTTTTTAATCCAAAACACTGAGAATAGTTTTTATTTGCCTCCTCTTCTCTTTCATTGATTCCCAACTCTAAGAATAATACGTGCGATGGCAGAAGATTTTGATTTTGAAGAGGGGGCTGCTGAAGCCTACGCGTGAATAAATTCATTGTGAAAATGCTCCCGCATATAACGTTATTTCTCATCCCAGATTTTATTTTATTTTTCTTTAAAGTTTGACTGCTATGAAGGAAACCCTCTGAGGCATGGAGCAATTGATTGAATAAACTTATTTCGAATTGAAGGTGGCAGAAGTGACGTGGAAAAAATTTAAATATGTAAATAAGACTCCCGTTGCACGTCATCAGATGAAGTCCTCTTTTTTAAAACTGCTTCCTAGAGAATAATTTTTTTCCCTTTATTTTACCTCCTAACATAACTGAAGAAAATCTGTTCGTTCTTTATTCGATAACAAGTCGAAAACGGAGAACGTTTTTAAGTGTATAAAGATACTTTGGAGCAGCTTTTCACATCCGAATATTAAAGAAAGGGGGGGATGGAAATAGATACATTATTTCTGCATTTCTTTTTCATTTGAATACATTTTCTTACATTAAAAAGTGATGAAATTTTTTAAAGTTTATTTCATTGTAAAATAATTTTTTTTTCGGGGATACTGTAGAATCCAGGTTCGTTAATTATAAATGATTAACTGGTATACCCGTTCTTCGCACGGGTGAATTGAAAAATTAAACAATGCAGATTGAAAGATAAAGAAGTTTTTTTAATGAGTTAATTTTACATAAAATGCAAATTAAACAAACAAACAAACAAAAAGCTTTTCGCATATCTCAACTGAACAACAACAAAAAACAACATATTTGTTAAATTTTAAGTCTGTTGATCTAATAGCTGATAAAAAGAAATTTTATTTATTTATTTATAACGCCCGTAACTCTCATGGAGGTTCTATTTATGAAAACACCTTCCTAAGCAGATAGCTGCTCAGCAAAAGTGACATATTGTTACACATTTTGTGTAAAAAAATGCTTAAAGTAGAGTAAATAATTTATTTTTGAATGTGTAATACGTTAATATTACTTTCTACTGTCTTTATTTTATGTTAAAATTGTAATATTCAGAAACAATGCCGTTCCTTACTTATGATGGCGATTCAATGGAAACATAGCGATGTGATATCTGTATAAACCAGTAATAGCATCCATGCAAAGACAATCGTTTTGGCATGGTGGCTAAGATACTCGTTTTAGGATGGGAAGGTGCTCAGTTCTAATCCTTCCTTCAAATATATTGTGTTTATGAAGTTAAGATTTGTTTTATGGAGTTTATAAGAAAAATTGAGAGAAAGAGATGAACCTCTGGATGATGAATTTTCCAAATAGCGATTTTTTTTCGGGATTCAACGACTTTGTTAAATAGAGGTCTGACTGTATATATGCCTATATTTTTACACTTGTGAATTTTTAGTCTTCTAAACTTTTAACAAATAGTTGGCGCAGCATAGTCGGAACTAGCTCATTCACCATAAAATGCAACAACCCTTCACTCATTGTTTAAGTACTTTTTTAAAAAATAACATACTAAAACAAAAATACATTTTAGGTATCAATACCAATAAATATCATTATTTAACCACGCAGCACTATTTAAAATAAATTATCTAAATTTTACAAAAGTTTCACTTATGAATGAAATTTTAGCAATTTTTTAAAAATACTTTAAAGCAGTTAGAGAAAATAGTAATAAACTTATATCAATAAAAGTATTACTAAAATAAACTACATACATTTATCTAGGGAATATGCTAACATTTCAACGTTTTTATTAAAAAATAACTTTTGAACTGATCGAATAAATATAAGAAATGTAACAGACCAACATTCAAAAAAATATTTTTGCAGTAAGAATTATTTTAAGATTCCCTCTAGAAAGTAATATAAGTATCAGGTTGGAAAAGTTTCAAAGAAAAACATTCGTAATATTTTGAGATCAGACTCGCCATGATATATTTTGAACCATTTAAATACCTATTTCGGTATATTTAAGCCCTAGTTCTGATTTTTCTAATTTCATGTAATTTGTCGCAACTCGGCCTCTGTATAATACAATAAGAAAATAATAGATGTTTTGTAAAACCAAAAGATTAGCTTATTCAATGTAATAAAAATAAACTCCCAAAATGTGTGCTTTGATCGAATTTGGTCATTCTAACGTATTTAGGTACCTTAATGATTTATTAAGTGACTGGAGGAATGCATATTTTTGAAAGAAATTTATTTCATTACAAGAAAAACAGCATAAAATACAATCAACAGCCTAGAAATCTCCCTTCGACTGTGTGCTTCAAAGAACGCCATTATATATTGAATTTGAAAATGAAATTGACTTTGGTGTTTGTATATTTGCAGGTTCACCCAAATATACATATTAACCATGAGAAAAATAAATCATTTAATACAAAACTAATCCTACGAATGGGCTAAATTCGTGAAGGTCACGTGATAAACATAATCACGTGTTCCATTGAATTTAAAACTGACATCAGACGTGTATTAGTTGTTTTACTTGTAAAATATATACTGGTCTTCAAAATTAAGAGAATTTATAGATTTTGTCAATTATCTCTAGAACTCTACTGCACAGTTTTAAAAAAGTTTGGCATGTATATAGGACTGATATAACATAAAAAATAATCATTCAACAGATAAATTAAACGCGCGGATCAGAGTAATATTCATCGAAGTCAGAAAGTATGAAACAGCAGATAAACAGGCCTTAGATAAAGGCTCTTTCATTCAGATGAATTGGCCTCACACCATGATTTTATACCTGAAATAAGGGAATTTATGAGTTCCTGTGGCAATTAATCCATTCGTTCAGTAATTCTGTTTTCAGACATTGGATGGTTCTCGAGTTTCCATTGCCTTCTCCGGAACATCCCAGGCCTGCTCTATACCAGCGGTTCGTTAACTTTCAATCGCCCCCTTTAATGTATCAGCTATGTATGGCGGACCCCCGAGACTCCCCGACTCCTGGCTGAGTGATTTAAAGGCTCTTTAATAGTCCAAAAACTACCTCTGTTACTTATGCAGGCCTTTTTAACACCTTTTTTTTCCCTTTAAGAAAACTGTAAACACCTAATTACACACACATTACAAGATACAAATTTTAAACAAATAAATAATGCAGGGGCTGTTCCATTAGGCACTCGTGAATCAATTTTATGTTGGGGTCCTATGATCAGTTCTGAATCTTTGCCCATGTGTTCCTACAATATATTTTTGGAAAAATATTATGTTGCAATGATGACTATGTTATTGCAAATAATAATAATAATAAAATGCTGAATTAATATTCTTGATCAAAATCCATGTTAAGTGAATATTTTTACTGGGGCAATTTAGTGATATACTCTAGGATGTCACATCTTTATATTTTTTCACAAGGCTTTTCAGAGTCTGTAAAAAAGAAAATCTTAACATCGTAACCTCGACGTAACATCGTAATCTTAAATCTCAACGTATCTTAACATCGTAATCTTAATCGTAAGATCTTCACGGATCCCCTAGAAAAGTGGGCAGAACCCCGGGCTCACAAGGACTACAGTTTCAGAAGCGCTGCTCAATATGGAGGAGTCTGGATTTCTAGCTCGCCAATCCATCGACGAATATCCTCACTTTCCAGAAATTTGTGACCAAATGAGCTCTATGTGCTTCATTTGTCATCCATTGGAAGACCAATAGGGCCAGCTGCACCCAAAGGAAAACATAGGGCTCCAAGACCACATCCCTATACCTCACAGCAGTTACAGTGCCTCTTGCAAAGACATAGAGGTGTGTGCAACCATCCAAAGTGTGCCTACCAAACCATCAAGCCTCCACTATTGGGATGGTCTATTTCCCGAATTTGGAGGGCAGGAACTAGTTCTCTCCATATTCAAGTACAGTAGAACGTCGTTTATCCGAATCAGTTGAGACCGGACACCGTTCGGATACGCGATTGTTCGGTTAACCGAAAACCGAATGCGATCCATGCAGTATATGAAACGGACACTATACGAATGTTGAAAATCATCACATGCGGGAAACGTGCTTGAAAAAAAAGCAAAACAGGTGCAAAATGTCGCAATGGGCTCAATTCATGTGACGTCATAGTCACATGATAGTGATAGCCACGTGATTCTAGCCAATCAAATCAAAACTCATGTGACGTCATAGTCACACGATAAAAACTATCTTGTGTTTCCAGCTAATCAGTTCACGCGCTTCGGTGTTGCCAAGTTTTGCTCTTTGCAGAAACTTTCTCTTAAAAAGTACATATGTATACAAAATGCATTTATTTAAAAGTATAAGCATAAAATACGATTTTTTAATTTTAAAAAATCTTTTTGAAGAATTTTTTCCCTTAACATTTAAACATCTTTATCCAAATAAGAAAGTTGAAATTTTATCTGAGTTTTACAAATAGAACAACAAGTACTATTAGTTTAATGTTTGTTTTGAATTCAATGGAGAGCACGTGTTTATCATGAATTGAGCCCATTTTCCCTTTATTGTGGAAAATAATCACTTATTTTTTGCTGTACCATTGTACACCTTCGTTTTTTCGCTGCAAGGTCTCTGATGCTCTTGAGCAGCAGTAGTTAAGTAGGACAGCACTGTGATTGTTGTTCGTACCATTCCATAGCTGTCTTTAACGCAGAAAACGCGTCAACATTTGACGGACTCTTGCTACTTTCATTGTTGTTGTTTTATAACAGAAATTGTTGACTTTCCAACATTATAAAATGTGCTAGAGAGATGCTTCACTTTCTCCCTTCACGAGACGGTTTAATATTTCAAGTTTTGCCTCTATGTTCAAGTCGTTGCGCTTCCGTTTCGAATTCGAAGCCATAGCAGTTCACAACTCATCAAAAGAGCACGTATACACCCCTCACTTGGAAACAAACTGACCTCATATTCCACGTAGATATTTACCAAATCGCACAACCGAAACTCCCCTAATATTTCTGACCTTGTGTTTTTCCGTCACTTTTGGCCTCACGCAAAACAACTGTTGAGCATTGCACTGTTTGAAAACGTACTCATATACAGTACATGTAGATGACAAAAAAAAACTGGTCCAAATATTTGACAATCCGGATAATAAACGTTCGGATAAACGACGTTCTACTGTAAATCTAGAATATATTCTATATACATACCAAATTTTGTTAAAATCTGTTCGGCATCTCTATAAGATAATTGGCAAAATCTCAAAATCATCTTAATTTTGAATACCAATGTAGGAACAAATTTAAATTTGTGATAATTGGCTAAAATGTCCAAGTGTAGGATTCTTCAAAAAGTTTTTCCAAAGTAAAAAAAATACATTATATGTTTACTTTTAAGGCTACACAGTACCTTTTAAGAAAAAAAATTTTGGAGACAGTTACAGTAAAAAATTGATGTTTTATATTTAGATTATATTATTAAGCTGATTCTATAAGTAAAAAGTCAGTTTGATCAGCCATTAGTTTACAATTTTGAAAAATTAGGAATTTTTTTGAGGTTTTTTCAAATTCTTATAAAATACTCAATTTTTAAAATTTTTTAGTCATTTCGAGCTATTTATGTTTCTTAGGTTATTGCAAACAAAAGTTAGTATGGATTTGAAAATCTATTTCCTTGTTGATTTTTAATAAATATTTTTCTAGAAAAACCTGGAAAAAACACGAAAATTTTTAAAATATCAACTTTAGCATTTTTTAGAAAAATAACTAGAAATCTCAGCCCTAAATCCATACTAACTTTTATAGAGTATATGTTTGGGAGTATATACAAAAAAATTCAAGGTTCTATCTTGAACAGGAAAAAAGCCTTAGGGATTAGAAAACACTTATACCTCTCAAAAATTGAAAGTCTGAGAAAAACGCATTTAAAGTTTGTAAAGTCATAAAACAGAAACTTATAATGCCCGTAAAGCTCTAATTTTTAATATGTTATTTTCCAATGTATTGTGTGTGTTCTGCATTAAAACACTATTTTAATTAAATATGACTGAAAATAGTATTTTTTATTCAAAATATATTTTTGAATAATATTGATAACATTTGTTAAGATGTCAGTTTATTCAGCTTTATCTTAACCTAATATTTTCACAAAAGTTTTGAAACACAAAGCATTTATGTACAAAATAATGATGATACTAACTTCAGCTAAAAATAGTTAGGTTTGCTCATAAAATTTAATTTTTTCAGTTTTAAATTGGGGCAGTTTAGGAAGTTTTAGCTCTTGTCGTACGACTTTAAAATACTAAAATATAGTACTACAATATGTTTAGTATAAGGTAGTTTGGTACATCAAGAAAATATTCAGTTATATTTGCAACATTTGAATTCAGAATCTAATTGCAGAATTCGGAAGTCTAATTGCAGAATCAGCAGAGGACTGATTTTTAGATACATCATTTTCAGTAGTATTTCATCTCTTAGAAATATTGTTTCTCACAGCAACCTGATAGTGCATTAGCCATGGCATTTTCTCTACAGAAAAAAATTAATGATAAAGATTTTAAGTTATATAAACTATTTTTAAAGCAAAATTGGCCATGAAATTAATCTTAATTAATTATGAGAACTCAAAAAACTCAAAACATAATAAAGCAGAAATTACTTTAGTAATGAAAATTGGAATTAATAACCATTTCAAACTAAAAGGCTCAACAATATTTTTAATTAATTCAATTTAAGAGTGAAAAAATGCTTTAAAATGAAACCGAAACCCAAACCATAGCTCATGAAACTTCAAATATCGTAAAAACTAATTTGCTAACAGATCTGAAATTTCGTGGCAAGCTTCTCAATGATATGGGCCACTAGAAAATGCAAAAAAATTTCGGTAAAAATGAAATTTTTAGGGTACTGTGTAGTCTTAAATCAAGTATATTTTGTTTACCTATATGCGCATTGCTTTTGTTTTTAAAGATGTACTTTTAAAGAAAGTTTCATCAAAAAGCGAAAGTTGGCAACAACGAAGTGCATGAACTGATTGGATGGATACATGTGATTGCATTTATCATGTGACTATGACATTACATGAATTCACCCCCATTGAGATATACAGTGAAAATCGCTTAACATGAAACCGAGGTGGACTGGAATATTTTTTCGAGTTAAAAAGATTTCATCCTAAAAGATACAGCAAAAAAGAAACACACATTCAACAAAATTAAGTTTATTAGAGTACGTATTATTTACAGACATGTATTTAATAAAACCTGAAACAAAAACAGTCATAATTAATACAAACTTTTTGAAAAAACATCTATTGAGTTTTTGAAAAATAATCTGTGATACTTTTCTTTGCATTGTCTTTTTTAACATCAAATTGGAAAAAAAATTTCAATGTCGTTAATTTTGTTATTGATTTCACCATTGCTACGTGCGTCTAAATAACTTTGTGCATACTTTTCAAGATACTCCTCATTCCGGATGGCGTGGGAACAGGAGCTCCATTACTTATTTCATTTTCCTCCTTGGAATCTGCATCAATGATATTTTCTTGAGCAAACTGCTAAATGTCTTTGCCATAATTGGGGCTATACATACATTATCATCCATTGCAAAGAATTCTTCCAAAGGGTACAGTAGGACAGTCTAATAATACAGAAACTTTCTAAAACTTCGGCTGATGTTTTCCATATGTTTTCAAGGAAATATTTTCGTGTTAAGGGATTTTCGTTTCGTGTTAAGAAGGAAAAATGCATGAGAATACTATGAGTTTGTCGGGACCGTTGTATTATTTAGTGTTAGCCGATACTCCGTCTTAAGCGTTTACACGTTAAACATATTTCACACTGTTTATTTAACACATATTAATAAAAATACTAAAAACTCATGAAGTTATATAAAACTGAAAGAAATTCTTAAGGTATCCAACTGCTTGCGAAAACTTTTTTCTAAAAAATGGAGATATGGAGATTTTTTGTGGTTTTTAGATTTATTTAGTACATTTTAAGAAGAAAAAGGCTAAAATTAAGAGGAGAAAAATAAATTATTACTACTAAAATGGAAAAAAGTGGGTAAAAATTGACAACAAATTACATAAACGGGGCCCGCTCTGTACAAATAGTAAATGAACAAATTCTCAATTTTTTAATTTCAATATATTATTTTGCTATTCCTTTTTGAAATGACCTCCAGGATAAGAGATATTTTAATTTTTACAAAAACTCGAGAGCAAAACTAGATCTTAGTTATTGTATAAAATTGCTTAAAAAACATTGATTATATTCACATAAAGAACTGTAAATTTTGTAATAAAACAGTGATTGATAAATCAAAAGGTTAAAACACTTCTACTCTTATACAGAACATACACAAAAAATTTTAGCAAGTTATTTTAAAAACTTTTTGAGCAATATCTGTCCCCGTTTGAACTTTTCGGGAGAAAAAAAACACATTTTGAGTAAAATACATTTTAAAAGTTTGACATCTTACGTGAAGTTATGGCATCTGCTTTTACTAAAACTCTTGTAGTTTTTTCTAGTGAATGGAAAATAAAATACTTGGTATTTTTATAAAGCTAATAAGATAGCCTACAAAGCTAAAAAATTTGTCTTTTTTTTAAAAAAAATCATGATTTTAGGGTAGTCGGATTCCTTAACGTACGACTTTTTGAATTTATTCGATTTTGACACTAAAACTTGAAAACAATAACATGCAGAGGAAAGCGTTATTCAATCGGATACGCTAAGAAACTCAAGAATTCTTTCATGAAAAAAAATATGCCTATCGAGTTTTATTTATGCGTGAAATTAAGTTTTATTCTATCTTTTTTATATAAAAAAAATAATGCACTTTTGTGCACAGTTGTATTCGTTGACGGAGAGCGAACTGGATGCGAAATTTTAGAAACAAATAAAACTGTATGCCAAAGCTATTTGATATTATTTTGAAGTCTACCTTTGAAGGCAAAAATAAAAAGTTTTAAAAAGAGGGTAAAAACTTCAACTTTGGTCCCTATCTGTCGCACGCTACTCTAGCGATGAGAAATGGGTTTCTCTTTTTATTTTTTTCAGTATATCTACCTTTCTATTAGATATTTCTGTCTGTTTGAATCTTTCTGTTGACTTGCTCAACTCTATCATTATTTCGTGTCTCGTGGGAACTCTAAAGACGACGAAATCACTACTTTGCCACGATTCGAATAGTCTCAAAGAGATATAAAAAAATTCTTCAAAAAATCCCTTCCCCTTCTCTTAGATAAGAAGAGAAAGTATTTCGTGAATATTTCTCGTTCGTTTTATTTGAAGTTTTCTAGAAAAATATATCAACGTATATATGAAACACTACTTTCTCCCAGAATTGAATATAAGGAATACTATTGCAAAATTCGATGCTACAAAAGTCTCTCTGCTTTGATGTTGCTTTTAATATTGTTTCAGCCGTAAGTTTGTTTTCCTTTCAATGTTATTGAATTTCATGCAGAATATTCTGTGCCATATGCACAGTTCGTGCATTGATATATTCTGTACTGGGGTTAACTGACAATTAACTTACTACTACGAAGCGAAAGAGGATATGGGCACTGTAGCCTAGTGATCAAGGTAATGGATTCGTGGCCGGCGTGTTCTGGGTTCGAGAATAGTACCGCTGAAGACCTGCCTGCAGAGGGAACCAATACACATTAAATATATCAAGGCTTGAAGGAGCCAGCTCTGGTGTTGTCCTCGTCCTTGAGATCCGTCGCCAAAAGCCCTCGAGTAGCTGTGAATAGTGCGACGTTAATATTAAATCACTCACTTGGCGAAAGGGGATATAGGCGGTGAATCTCGTAATTTTGAACCACGGTTAACGGAGAGGATGATTGCTAAGTTGGCACTCTCCAAACACCCACACCACAAAACGTGAGGACTTTCATTCTCGATAGACTTTAAGTGCATCAACCTCTTTCTCGGCAGTTCTAGGCCCGCGCTCGTGATTGGCATATTGCGAGATCAAGTCCTGGCACCACTGAAGACTTGCCGCGTAGAGTAGCTGATGCATGTTTATTCTGTCAAGGCTGAAACGTCCTCCCATTGTTGTGGTGGAAAGTTAGGAGAGGAAAGGCCAGCTCAGGTGTTGTTTTCGTCACTTGATGATGGTTCAAAATGACGAGGTCCGTCGCCAAAAGCCCGAGTAGCTGAATAGTCCGACGTTAATATTCTCTCGGTTTATCAGGTTTATCAATTATTTACTTTTGTAATTTAGTGTTTCCTAATTTTTTGTAATTATGTGTGCCAAGATTTTTTAAAATTTTGTTCGATGGATTTTATTTATTTATTTTCAGTTTTTTTCTTGTCGCCTTTTGTTTGTTTGAATGCATAAATACTTTTGTTATTTATAAATATAATTGTCCGGTAAATTCCATATGTAAATTAATTCTAAAATTTTTCAATGCTTTGCAGTCAATTAAAATAAGTTTTTTTGTTCTATACCCTAAATGTTCCAAAAAAAGGTACATTTTTTATTGAGTATAAATAAGCATAATACTTAACAGAGCACGAAAATAGAAGAATTTTCAATTTAAATAGTTCACACTATTTTTATTTTATAATTGTGGAACACACACACAAAACCGCTATTTTTTTTTTTTACTCTGCATGCTGCGAAGAATGTTTCATGTATCTGATACTTAAGAAAAACATTTTTTGTTCTTACCTTTTTTTCCTTTTTTTTCAAGCGCTTCAAGATTTTGTAGGCATACACAATTTGATGCATGGCAGGGGAAAGAGGTGATATCGGCTTTTTTTAGATTATCGTTCCAGTTTCATTTATTCTCAAGCAACATATTGCCTTGCCAATCTCTGTTCTTTATCGAATATTTTAAAGGATCTAAATTCTTGCCTTCGATGGTAAAAAATTCCCGCCTTCTCCACAAAGAAAACCCCTACACCACCATGGACCATTTCAGTCTCATGGGCAACCTGCATCTCTTAAAAACACTACCGCTAATAATCTCAATCAAAACTCAAACGCAGTGGCACAACAGCTCAACTGTGCCCATGCAGAATGCGTGGCCATTGGGGGCTGAGGTGCATGAGCGGATGTCCCGATCAGGTGGTCAGTCTGAAGCGACACCCCACAGTGTTTAAGTTCTCAAGCAAGCTTGGTACTGTAACGTTTCCCGCCTCCCAGCTGTGAATCGACATCTTTGTGGATCATCACACGTGCATTTGCACCTGCACTTTAAAATTATTACGTGGTCCACCTTCGACCTCCCCCGCAACCCCTTGACCCACGAGGGACTCCTTCCCGCCACTAGCAGGATGTAGCGAGATGCTAAAAAGAGGCACCGGCCGCTGATCCCCTAAGAGAGGGAGAACCAGAGATGCTTTGAACCTTCGAAGTGAGCGGACGTCGAAAGAGAACTCCCCTCTCATAAACCACAACATTTGAACTCTAATAATCTTTTAATAAGTTTAATAACTACAATGTATAATCTGTAAATAATATGTGTGACGTAAATAAACTAAATGTTTAAATTAATCAATATCACTAATCAATCAATTATTTATTAATTATCAATTAATTATTTATCTCAAACGTCACAGTATTCATTTATCAACCCACTGCAGTAGGATGAAAGACTGAGTCGACCTTGCCCGCCCGGGAATAGAATCCGGACCTGTGGTGTGGAAGTGCGATACGTTGCCACTCGATCACTGGGTAATAATCCCACAATAAGAAAGAAAAATATGTGCAAATCAAAGATAGAAAGAAGAACACGTATGGTGCCCGTACGGGCAAACCGGTTGCGGCTAGTTTACGGTAGCCTGTTCGGTCTACTGGCAAATCAGTTGAGCTTCAAATGATTAAACCCCTTTAAGTCCTGTCGCTGGGGTAATGTGAGTAGTTAGGAAAATGGGGTGCCAGCTCAAGTGTCGTCTTCGTTACTTTACAGAGGTTCAAAATTGCGAGGTCCGTCGCCAATGGCCCTCGCGTAGCTTTACAATGCTACGTTTATTAACACTCACGTTAACGCTAGTTAGTGTTTATTAACACTTACTCGACAGATTTAGCGTATATTTTATGTTGTTGTTGTTACTAATGCCACCTGATCGGCAAAGGCCAGATCGAGGCCCACGAAATTCATCATGGCAAAGGGCTATATAAGTGATACCTGTCGTTATCCGTAGCTTTGAGCACCAAACAGGTGACAGCACGATTATGCTCTGTTCCACCCCAATTTAGAGTGAGAACACTTTGGGGTGGTCAGAGACCTCCCACCTCTCTTCCCCTTCCAGCAACCTCACAAGAGAAGTTGCGGCTCGACGGCTATTTATAGTACCCTTATGCCGCAAAGGCACTTTTCATTTACAAACATCCATGTCTTCTCCGGGATTCGAACCCAAACCCTACGGCACAGTAGTCAGCGTCGCTAATGACTATACCTGATGGGAGATGCGTATATGTTATACGAACAGATAAACTTGAAAATAGATAATGAGGATTAATAACTGCTTTAATATGAGAAGGATATTCTGTTTTACATTCCTTGATGTGAATTTTTCAAACTTTATGCATTTGTTGTAAAATTGTGAACTGTGAGAGAAAGTTACACTTTTCTTTCACTACAGAATGTTTTTCTTTTTCTTTACACAAAATATTTTCTTTCTCTCAAAGGTAAAGTATCCTTCTTTTGGTAAACTTTCCCTTTTTTCTACCTAAAAAAAATAATATACCTTTAACAAAAAAAGAGAAAAGTCTTCTTAATATTTAATACAGTAGTCCAGAATTTTAGAAACCAGTGTGCGAAAAAAATATATTTATGCCTCTAAGCGCGAAATTGTTCTTTTTACTTCCGAATTCGAAAAGAGATGAAAGAATTTCCATTTTTTTTATGCGACCTTTGGTACCAGAGTTTGATTTCTCGTTGTTGCACTGATTTACAATGCAGCTTTTTTTCTTCATTTTAGAAACTTGAACTTACCGCACTTCGAAAGTTGGTTGGTTTTAAAAAAGATGCAATCCAATTACACAGCAGTGCTGTTTAATGCATCACAAGCAATGGTATAACGTACACCTCCGCAACCCCCACATCGCGAGGGGGTCAGGGTTCTAGAGGGCCCAATGCCTGACTGCCGCCTAATACCTACACTTAGTAAAATCCAAATTGGGGGCTCAAAACCTGACTCTGCAGGGGGACCCAAATATTCTCAGTCACGCCACTGATCACAAGATCATATGTTTTTTCCCCCCTTGAACTCATGGACGGCGTGGTTCTTGTGGAGTCGTTTTGCCAGTGTGTCACGTGTTCGAGCCTAGTACCACTGAAAACCCGCCGTGTAGGGGGGCGATGCACGCTAAATATGTAGAAGCTCAAACGTCTTCCCATTGGTGTGGCGTGGAAGTTAGGAGAGGGGGATGTTCCAGCTCATGTGTCGTCCTCTCATCACTTGACTATGGTTCAAAATGATGAGGTTCGTCGTCAAAAGCCCTCGAGTAGCTGAATATAATGCGACGTTAATATTTACTCACTGAATACAGTTCTACCTATATTCTATATGAAGAAGAAAAGCGAATCACGATATCTCCGGAACTAATGCACTTACAGAAATTTGGTAGATATGTTCCTTTTATTCCACTATAAGAACGAAAATCTACCTCCAGGATCGTTTCGAGGCGTTATAAATAAACATTTCCGTTTTTGAACTACTAAAACTACATGCTTGAAATTTGGTAAGCATGTTTCTTTTGTTGAATTGATAGCTTCTAAGGACGAGTTCAACGGAAATCAACCCTCAAACGGTGTTACAGGGCTCATTGATAAAAAAAAATTCTCAGTTTTCCAACTATTCAATTTAGAATTTAAATTGGGCGAAGCATGTTTATTTTATTGAATAGAAATCCTTTAAAAATCGGTTTTGCCGAAATCCATTTGGGGGGCTTATGGGAGCGTAAAAAATTATTCAACTTCAAATTTAGAAATTATTATTTAGAAGTCCTGTCTTTTTGAAATCTAGAGGCGAGAGTTATAAGAAATTTTTTCAATGCAATAGAACGCTTAATAGCAGGATTAAGATCCGAAATAATATATATAATAAACTCAAACTCAGTGGCGCAACAGCCCATGAGGGCCAAGGTCCATATCAGTATACGAGACCATTGGGCGCTGAGGTACATGAGTAGGTGTCCCGATCAGGTGGTCAGTCGAAAGCGAGACCCCTAGTGCTTAAGTTTCCAAGCAAGCTTGGTACTCATTTATCGACCCACTGCAGTAGGGATGAAAGGCTGAGTTGACTCTTGCCCAGCCCAGGAATGGAACCCGGACCTGGGATGTAGAAGCGTGATACGCTACCACTCAACCACTGGGCCTTAATATATATAATATAAACATATAAATTCCTACAACATGATGAAATCCATGAGGGAAGCAGGCGATAATGGATTGTATACATATATTTATGGAATAATAAGAATCGTCTTCACTTCATAATATCTTCATTCTCTCTTAAATTCCATTAATTTCAAAATTGGTAAGCAGATAACGCCATAGATATAGATAGGTTCCTGGTCAAAAGACAAAACAAATGTTCTTATGTAGTTTCCTGTTTCCATTTTTTAAAACTTTATGTATACAAAATTTTAAGTAAACTTTGAATTTATGTTTGCTCTTCTAAAGTTTATCGTTTGGCTACGATTTCTATTTGTATAATAATTATTTGAAACCGAGTGGCTAGTGCATCACGCTTCCACACCACAGGTCCGAGGTTCCAACCCGGCTGGGCTAGGTTGACTCAGCCTTTCATCCCTTCAGAGGGTCGATAAAATGAGTACCAAGCTTGCTTGGGAACTTAACACTTTGGTTTCGCGTCAGACTGACCACATGACCGGAACATCTGCTTATGCACCTCCGGGCCCAAGGTCGCGTATACTGAGTTGGGCTGTCGCGCCACTGAGTTAAGTTATAATAATTATTTATATTAGTTTAATTGTTTAATGGATTAATACTTGTTTACACTTGTAAATTTTACGCCTAAATGTTTATCTTAATCATGGTTTATTTACTTAAATTTTTTTGTTTTATGATGTATAAATTTTCTGCTGAAAGAGGAGGTTGGGATTTTATAAAGCAAGCTTAACCCTACTTCACTGCCGTAAGTCAAAGCTTTAAAAAGCATTATAGTTAAAAACAAATAGACTTTTTCCTCATATTTTAGTTTTTTGCTTATGTTTCCAGTTTCATAATCTGTTTTTTTCCCCTGTTTACAGGGTATTTTAATTTAATTCCTTTTATTTTTATATATATGTAACTCAGCATATAAATGAAAAGATTTAATCTCCAATGTATAAGAATAAAAGAAGAGCTACAACTCTTCAGACATGAATAAATTTCCTCGGAATGTGCACAATTCCTTTCAGATATACTTAAGTATCTTGAAGCATTTCCTAGCCCCATACTTTTATGCCAGTAAAGCAAAAAGCCCTTCTAGAATCCAGTTGCACAAACACTAGACAGCAGTTTCGAAATAGTTTTTGAAGAATATGATAGATAGAAGTAGCAAGACAAACTTTTGTAAGGAGGTTTTAGTGTTAGATTTTTACACTGACACAGCAATGAGAAAACAAAATTGAAATATGTAGTAAAATAGATATGCAGAGAGAACCAGATACATGTAGAGAGAGATACTGTTACTTTAAGTTCGATATGAAATCTAAAAAATATTTCTTGTCCAGAACTGCAACTTACGGTATTTAAATGGTATAAACGGAAACATATTTGTGTGTGTGTGTTTAATTTTGATAAAACCTTTATTTGAGATTTGTGAGATGAAATCCGTTTGGTTTGAGAAATTAGATTTTGGGATATTTTTCTCTCGCATTTAACGTATGAATCTTGTTCATAATAGCAACCACATCGACAAAATTGGCATCTATTTTGTACAGGAGAGAAAACAGCGATTGACAAAGCAAAAAGTTTTCAGAATGTTATAAAGGAAGATGTGTGTGTGTGTTAATTTAACACTTACTAAGACAATAATAAAAAATTAACGATGATAGTTCAGGATTATGTGGCGGGCCGCGATGTCCTACTGCTAATGGTTCTGAACTCGAGGTCAGAGTGTCACGGGTTCGAGTCCTGGTGCCACTGAAGACTCGCCTTGTAAAGGGGACTGATGCACGTTAACCCTTTATCTACCGCATTATGATTTACTGCAGTTTTTTCATGCAATATTTTTTTTTCGTATCACTACATTGAAAATTAAGGAATATACATAAACAAAATACTCCACTTTGGGAAATTTAATCCGTTAGAGCTAATTAATTAAAGATGTTCAACTGCAAAATTAATTATGAACACCGTTCACTTAAAAAAATAGTTAATTCGTTTTCTAAGGTCTTCATTGACATACAAAAAAATAAATAAGACACTTACCTTTTGACATTAACTATTGTTTCGGGACAAAAATGACAATCTTCGCAATTCACTGAAAACGCCTTCAGGTGGAAAGGCAACTTCTGCTATAAAACTATTTGCCCTTCCCGCTAAAATTCTCATCATAGAATCCGTGCTGCCATATATGTTGGAAGAGGGGATTTCAAAGAATATTCTTGCTAAGTATCGTCCGAGTATTCTTAAAAATGGTTATTCTTTGTAATTTTAAAGTGAGTGGTACTTATAAGTACCGTCGGTAGATAAATGGTTAAACCTGTCGAGGTTCAATGTCCTCCCGTTGGTGTGGTATGGTAGTTAAGAGAGGGGGTATCGGTTCAGGTGACCATGGTTCAAAATGACGAGGACCGTTGCTAATAACCCTCGTGTTGATTTTACAGTGCGACGTTAATAAACTCTCTCGTTCACTCTATTATAACATAGAATTGGGATGGGGATATGTTAAGCAGACGATTTTTAACAAAAATTACTGGTGAAGATATTTATTTATTTATTTATTTTTGGAATACACTTAAAATTTTATTTTTTTCCCCTCATAACTGTTCATATCTAACGAATGGACAATTGTGATGAGAGAGAATAAAGCCTAGCGCTGATTCTTTCAATCAAATTAATTCTTTAAGATTATTTTTACCGTAAAATATTCGAAAACTGCGTAAATGAGATTGCTTACAGCCATGTTCGTGATGCAGAGGCTGAAATTAGTCCTGTTTTCCGCCCAACTGCCATTCTCTGCGCAACTCCGGACAGCAAACATGCCTGCAAAAAAAAAAACGTGAAATTATTTTTTGTTAAAGGATGAACAAAACAAAAGGTTAATTAATAAATTTAAACATGTCGTGTGTGATGTAATATATACACAAGATGTTTTCTCAAAGAATTATATTCCGTTTACTTATTTAAATTATGTTGAGGATGAAATAAAATTGAAAACTACAGATATGTGCATAATTTATAGAAAAAAAATTATATGTCCACTTAGAAATTCCATTTATTTTTTAAAAAAGATTTAAATATATTTTTAAAAAGCGATATACTCGCATATGGTTAACTGGAAGTACTATAATAATTTAAGCATTGTTTAGAACAGAAATAAACCTTTAATTTTATAAAGGGTTGTTTTTCTGAAGAATACACGAATCATAAGAATTATTTTCTACTTCAGAACTTCAGAGTGCTATAACTTTAAAAACATAAAAATCTTGTTTATATGAAATTATATGAAATATAATATATAAAAATATCTCTTTATTTGAACACTTCCTACTTCAAAACAGAAAGAATAATACTTTCTATTTCATAGAAAATTTTGAAAAATATATGTAAGGTGATAATAAATAAAGTTCCACTTTCAAAATATTTTAGAAAAAGCCACTGGTAATAATAAGTTTCAATTTGAACGAAATATACTTGAAGGAGGGAGAAACGCGGTGTGACATAAGAAAAAGTTTCAAAGTTTATCAATAGATGACTCTGTAAGATACTTAAAAAAAAGTTCAAATGGGCTGCGGACCATCTGCAGCTTAGCATTGCAGACCCAGTATATTCCTGGAAGCTGGTAACTCGTTTTAGTGTGGCACCATATAATGCGGATACCAATCGCCGCAGATAATTTTGACACCCTGCTTCCTCCCTAGAGGGAGACACCTGAGCTCAGGCGATGCAAACATGTCTAGAATTTAATTTTGCCGCGAGCACCCAAGCCAAACAGACACTCTAGGGATGTTTTACATGCCGTACAATCATACGTCATGGCCGCTGTCGATTTTCTGCATCATGAAAATCCACCGACTTGGGCCGGGTAAACCCGCAACCTTAGGTGCAGAACGCCAGCGACAAACCAACCACGCCACTCAGCCGGTCTCTGTAAGGATGTAATTTCATGTATTATATTAATATTATTACAATAAGAAAATTATTTAAAATGGAAATTTGGCAATAAATGAAGACAAAGTGATATATTTTCAAAACATTATCATTTTATAGAAGGTGCTTCGACAAAAATATTTTGCTTATATATTGATAGAACTTCTATACTGAGGTTGTACTAAAATTATTTGCACTGTTAAGAACAATAGAAATGTTTTTTTATATATATATATTAAAAATTTCTCTACCTGGTACAGTAAAATATGGATGTATCTTCTAAATTATATTTTTCCGAAATCCTAGTTCGGGCTCTGTACAGATGTTTTAGCTATACATAGGGAAAATGTTATTATAAAAGAGCATTTTTTTCATATAATGAGAATGTTTTGAAAATACAGTCGAACCTCCATATTGCGAACCTCTATATTGCGAATTTTTCTATATAGCGAACTTTTTCCTGGAACCAAGAACACATTTTACGATTTTCTTCGTAAGATATCCTCCCAATAACGAAGTGCATTTTCTATATAACGAACTTTTCTCTTGTGATTCAACCTTTTTTTTTTTTAAAGTATTTCTATACATTTCAAGTTATTCTTTCTTTTAACTCATTTTATGGTGGTCATAAATCTTGAACTGGTTTTATTAGGTATCTAGCTCACCGAGAGCAATAGAATTCTGGGTGTTTCATCCAAGAAGTGCGTTATTTAACCCCCATCGTCCAGTTCACTAGAAACATCTTCGATTTCCTCTCAACCTCAATAGATTTGTCTCGTGTCCCTGAAATAGCCTCCGTTCATTTGTAGTGTTGATCAGTCCTACTGGTAACTTCGTTTTTTTGTTGCTCAAAAATGTCAAAACGTAAGTGCTTGAGCACCAAAGAAAAATAATTCTTCAGAAAGTGGATAAAGGCTTCAAGAAACTTCCTTTGCCGTTTTTCTTTCTTTTCTTTTTTTTTCTTGAAATAAATAGATGTTAATTTACAAAAAAGTGTGAATAATTACTTTTTTATTATATAGTGTTTGTGAATTTAAAATTTGTTTTATGTGGTTTATAAAGAAAATTGAAAGATAACATCTATACAACGAATTTTCCAAATAACGAACTTTTTTTCGGGATTTAGCGACTTCGTTATATAGAGGTCCGACCAGTCGCGCACACAAGGGAGGGTCCGGGGTCCGACCCCCAAAAGCCCTTTGATTTTTTCCGATTGGTTATAATTCTAAGTATATAATACGTAAAATTTAATTAAATATTTGTTATTAATGATTAATTTTATTAATTAATGCTAATTATTTATTCAATAATTAGTTTTTTACTGTGTTTTGTTCCTGAAAATCGACAAAATCAAAAATAGCATGATACAAAAATGGTGAACTTTCCCCCCTCTTGAAAAATTCCTGTGTGCGCTACTGGGTCCGACTGTATATCATTCTTTTTCATTTTTGGCCAAAACATTGCATTTAAATAATTTTTTACTGTAATAATATTCTTAAAATAATTTTATGTGCATATTCTAATTCAACTTACTCTAAATACCAAAACACTTCTCCATTTATTTATATGCTTTTTCAAAATCTTCGATGTACTCTATTATCGTATTACAGATTATTATCGAAAATCCAATCCTCTTGAAATACAGGATTCCGCAGCAATATTCACAGAATAAATATCAGAAGGACTTCACACCTTCAACAGCTCACAGACACAATTATCGGTGTCTAAAATACAAGTATGTAATACGAATATGTGAAAGATTATTCACAAGCACACGCTCGTTCAACAGCCGAAGTAATCACTAATCGCTTCAACGGCCAAGACAAGACTACTAGCCACTAGTCAGAGCAATACCAACTAATCACTGATAAATACTGATACTGACTCAGTTCGGATGATTTTTGACGGATGATTATGGGAATGAGGCACCTAGACTGCGCCAGCAGCCTTCAACCCTCCATCTGGATATTCGATGTTCATGGTGTTACAGCTTTGGTTGGGAGAGGAGGGCTTGACTTCAGGAGTGGAGATCCAATGAGAGTGGTGCTATGGAAGTGGGTTTTGATTGGAGGTTGGAAGTGAGCTTTTAAACTGCACTAACTTTGACTTAGAAAAAATATTTTACAGACAACTATTAAAGAGAAAATATTTAGGAGGGAATTTAAAGGTTAAAATAATATGAGTAGATTAAACTTTATCCATGAGAGCTTCTGCTAGAAGGCAGGGTTTTTTCTTCGTCCGAATTTGCATTTTTAAATTTAGAGAGAAGATCGAGAATTTTAGGATTTTTCTTTACTAGGTTTGAAATGACATTAAAAAGTTCCAGAACTTGTATTAAGCCAGAGGTATTATTTTCTTGGCTAAGGAATCCACGGGGATCTTTTCTGTTATCATTTTTATTTTCATTTTCAGTAGGGGTTTGACTGGAGATTTCTCCACTAACAATGTTAGCGAAGGAAATTCCCTTTAATCCATTTACTGACGAAATTTTTCTTTTTCATTGAGTCAGCGAAGGGGGCACCTTTCTTTGGTTGTGGGAATTTGGGACATTTTGTATAACATACCGAATGACCGTAGCCCTCGCAGTTAATATAAAAGGGGTTTTCCTGTCTTTCTTTAATTTGGCAGTTTCTCGTAGCGTGCTCTTTACCGCATTTTAAAACATCTGGGTTTCATATGGCAGTTCGCGGCAGTATGAAAAGCTTATTACAGTTGAAGCATTGGGTTATTCCTCTACGAGGTAACCATCTACTTTCACTTGTAAGTAACCTAATTTTGTTAAATCAAATATTTTGCTATTATTGGCGTTTCTCGGGAGAAGTACTAGAAAATATGGGAGGGGATTTTTTGTTCTTTTCGAGATAAGCTGCGTGCAGCTTTCAATTACAAAACCTTCTTCAGCTAAATCGTTCGTGATATCTTCAATTTTAGAAGAACTCGGGAGACCTTTTATGACAGCTTTTATCGGTTTGTTAGGTTTACGGTTAATTACGTAGAATTTGATTTCTGTATCCGCTTCCAAGAAATGGATAAGAGTTCGATATTCTTCAAGATCATTTGTGAAAATTTTAATTACATCGCCGGGGCAGTTTTATTGCAAATTTTTGGGAATTTTTCGAAAATTAATTTAATTTGATCGCGGAAATTCTTTTTGATTTTAAGCATGACAGGTGGGGAAGTTTAGTCGTGGGGGTAACTTCATCGGAAGTTACATTACTATTAGTCGGGAGTGGATGCTCGACATCCTGTTCTAAGTCCGAGAAATTATTTCTCGTTTCTATGGGATCCTGGGTAGTGATGGGGGAAACGGGCACTGACTGACTCAGTTCAGCGATAGTCTCCTTATTTATAGCTCTAGCGGAATCTTCGAGAAAGATTTGCTTGCGTCATAGATCGTGTAATTAGTGAATTTCTCCCCTAATTTCCAGAAGAATCCAGAGGGTCCCGAATTCTCCAAGAATGGTCGCCAAAACTGATGCTAACTTGGCTCTATCACCAAGATTTCACCAAGTTCTCATTGAATCACCATTATAACATAAGGACGGCGTTGCTTGCGAATATTACAATTTTAACATAAATTAAATATAACATAGAGTAATTTAAATGCATTACACATCCAATTACAACTTATTTACACTATTTTATACAAAATTCGTAATAATTTGTATATTCTAATTCAATTTAAACTAAATATATGTATAATAAAATATCCGTTTATTCGCATTTTCAAAAAACCCCGATTTCAAACGTAATCAGTCACCATAAAGCACTAATAATGAAAGAAAACATTTACAGAGTACAAATCGATTTACACATTCTAAGTAGGATTACTTTCGTCTCAATTTAAATATATTTCGAAGGGTTTTAATCTTATTATTCATGTTATGAAAAAGGAGGTTGTAAAGGAAGATACGTTTTTCGTTCACAAGAGAAAGCAGAAGAGAGAGAAAATGTTATCCAGGATTACACACGAGTCCGTGATTTGAATAAAGAACTCGGAAATAATTCCCGAAATGCATTTTGGGGGCTTAAAGACTCTTCAGAATTTTATTTTTATTATGAGGGAGTTATCTGTAAACCATTGTCTTAAATAACATTCAACCTCCAGGGAATATAAAGTGTCGTGGACATAAAATTTCAATTTTCTATACTCGTCCAACGAACCTCTGAATTTTAGATTTGTTAAACACTAACCCTTTTTGTTCTCTAAATTAGAAGTATAACTTAAGCAATTTTGTTATCTATTGCTAATCTGAGATACATATTTATGTTTATGGAGAACTTATATATCAGCTACCTTAACAGCATGGTCGCGAACTGGTGACCGGTGTTCTTTCTGTCAAGTCGTAAGCTCGAGTCTTGGTGCAAATGAAAAACAGCTAAGTACGTGTTAAATCCACCAAAAATAAAAGTCCTCACGTTAGTGTAATGGGGAGTTTGAAGAAGAGAGGGCCAGCTCAGGTGTTCACCTTGTTACTTGGCAAAAAGGCCTTACCCACATATACGTTTTGGAGAAATTTTTTTTTAAAACCCCCCTTTGGCAATTTCCCCCATTACCACAGCAACAACTTCCCCCAAACCCTTTTTTCCTATTGAGTGAAAGAATTTCCCCTTTAAAATTTCCCAGCCTATCCCTCCAGTCATAAACAAAATGGGGTGAGATGGCGGGTTTTTAAAAAAAGGGGGGAAAAATATTTTAAACAAAAGGGCTCCATTTCTTACGACCCCAAAAAAGCGCGGGGGAATAAAAAAAATAATATTAGTTGTTTTCGAAGCAAAAAAAAGGGGAGTAACTTTTCAATGTGAAGATAGGGCGTGACTAACATAATGGCGTATCGTTCTGCATACGCTCTTCACCCTCACAGGTGCTTGAAAAATTTCTCGAAACAGTTGTTTGAGACATGCGTGTGTGATAAGGACGTAAAATTACATGGTCCGCCTTCAATAGCCTCATCTAGTTACTGAGTACGTCGCTAAAATAAGTAAGTTATAGTAGAAATGGAGGAAATGTCATATTCCCCTGCATCAACAAGTGTCCGAGGTAGCCTAGTGGTTATGATGACGAATTGATGATTGGCGTGTCATGAGTTCGAGCCCAGGTGCCTCTGAAGAGGAGCTGATGAACGTTAAATCCATCGAGGCACTAAATCAGGAGACAGCAACCTTATAGCTGTGGTGTGCCAAACCAATCTATCAATATGATTCTCAGTGTCACGTAGTAGGAAATATTTGAAACAATTCAATTCCCATTGCAATACAAGCAGAGTTAGGGAATAGAGGTCAAAAATACAGATTTACAGTTTCATTTTTTTTTTACTTATGTATCATTTTAAGATACTTATAAACGAAAAAAATAAGCAACATGGAAAATAACTATTCCTTCAACATAAATATAAAATTAAATATATTTCGTAGTATATACTTAAAGAAAATCAAAATAAGAAATGAAGTATAAGTATTCTTGTACTATAGTTAAACAAAAAAAAGTAAATTTCAATATGAATCTTTTCCTTGCAAGGCTCCATTTCTTATCGTATATTGTCAGGGATATAATCTGTAACTTTCAGTTTGACACATGATTCTGAATGTTCAGTTGTTAGAAAACTTTGTGGACTCAAAATATATTTCGCATGACAAAAAATTTATTCAAATATTTTTTTTTAAATTTCTAATGGGCTGCGAATTGATCATTGACCATTGTAGACCAGCTACAATCACCGAAAACAGGTATCTCTTTTTAGTACGGTGCCCTATAGGTGGATACCAATAGCCGCAGGTAATTTTGATGCCCAGTTTTCTCCCTAGAGGGAGGCACCTGAGCTCTGATGATGCGAACCTGTACCAGGATTTAATTCTGCCGAGAGCATCCAAGCCAAACAGACACTCTAGGAACTTTTACATGCCATATAACCATACGACATGGTCTCTGTCGATTTTCTGCATCATGAAAATCCACTGACTTGGGCCGGGGTAGAACCCGCAACTTGAGGTGCAGAAGGCCAACGACATTTATTCAAATATATGCAGAACTAAATGAGGAAATAGAGCATGCAATGTTCTTCAAACAAAAACTCGTTAAATCACCTTTGAATTGACATACAGTAATTTAAACAAGTAATATTAAAAAAAAGTGTGTATGTGCTTATATGACCACACAATAGAAGTGATAACTTCAAATTTTGTAATGTTATTTCAGTAATTAGTTAGGTGAATAAAAAAACAAGGGGAAAATTATTTAATCATAAAGTAATATTTTTTGCTAAATATACATATTTGCGAATTAGTTGTATTCTAAGAAGGAAACAATCGGTTTATGGTAGCTGAAATAGGTTATAAATACTTTAGATTCAAAGTTATTTAAATATCTAAGAAAAACAAACATGATACATGACTCATTAAACCTAAATGATTCAATAGAAAGAATCCCGAAATTTATTTTCCTTAAAAGAGGTGGGGGAGGGGGAGCCCCATTTAGTAGAAGCAAGGAACTTTACTTTCATGGAATATTGGTGGGGGGGGGACAAGCTACCACGTTTCATGTTTTATGGGAGTGGTGGGGATAACATTTTGCAACTTTATACTTCCCTTGACAACAAGAGTACCTCCCCTCCCCCTGCAAAAAAAAAAAAAAAATTGACAATGTTTTCAAAAAAGTCTTAAAATCGAACCTGTTCCTTCTTCGATTACCTATCGCCGTTAAAATTTCTTCATTGCTCTATTTTGCATAATTATTTAAGCATATATTGCCAAATGTAATGAATATTTTTTTAAAAATGAAAATGCAGGTTTGTTATACAAATGCAAGACATTCCACATTTCATGTAATTCCAGATATGCGTTTGTAATGATTGTAAAACATGATAATTGGCAATCAACTTTAAGATATTTTAACTCGAATTTTTTCGGTGTACAAATTAAAAATAAAATATTGAGTAGAAATGATTTTCATAACAATATCTGTGAACATTTTTAAACCTCCTCTATCCAGAAGTCTCAAATATTATGCCCCTTCGACATTTTCTGAATCAAAATTAATTTTTTTATCTACAACAAACCTATATTTGTAGTCGTAATATTCGAATTTTATATTATAAACGTAGTAACCCGCTATGTACTTTAAATTTCATACTCTTCTATTAAAATATCATCTAATTTATTTTTAAATTTCCTATAGGGATTGTCCCTTTTGAAGTTTGCATTAATTGTTCATCTTTTGGGAAACAAAAAGCCGAAACGTATGTTTGCCAAGTTTATTAGATGACCGGTTGAGCACACAACAATAACGATGCATTAGTATAAAAAATGTGTGTAACTTTAGGTTAAATAATTAATAACATTTTTAAGTTAATTAAGATTTGACAGAATAAACACAAAACACTAATTTCTCAAATAAAAAAAATATCTTAAATTTATACATAATTAGGGATGTTGGCATAAATGCATCAATTTATTATATCGTGCCCTAAAAACTAAAAAGAAAGAAATTCAATAATGACACAAGAATAAAGTTATACAAAAATATAAATATCGTACCTTTCTTTGTAGTAATTCCTACTGATATATCTTGAATAATAAATACACGTGCAAGAAGGAAGACCGAGTCACGTGATTTCTTTTTAGGGGAAAACTTGTTCGGAACAAGTTTTCCGAATACAGGCGAAAAAAGCCGAATAAGTGTTACATTTCCGAGCGTGACGTTCATTCAAGTTCATTCTCCGGCAAATCGCGCCAATAGAAGTTATCACTTCAAAAATATATTTTAAGTCAATTCTTATACTTTGAATGGATGAATAGAAAGTTTTTTTAGAAACGATTGAAAATTTGAATGATATATATACATATATAGGGAGAGAGTGAACTAATAGTTGGAATTGAAAAAAGAGCAGGATTTGTCTGCATTGTTGTAACAATGCACACCCGGTTTGGCTGAAAAATTGGTTTTCAACGACAACTTTTGTCATTTTAAGTTACATTGTTATAACAATGGAGACGAATCTAAGTTGGCGTCAAAAATCAGTAATTAATTAAATTTAACTTCATTAATGAATTAATATTTTAAAAACTGTATTATAACATCAAGTGTCAGCCACTACAAGTTTGAAAAAAGTTATTTGAACTTGATTGGATGAATAGAAAGTATTTTATTAACGATTGAAAATTTGAACAAGATAAATATATATATATAAATATATATATATATATATAGAGAGAGAGAGAGAGAGAGAGAGTGAGCGAGCTAATAGTAGGAATTGAAAATAGCTGTCGATTTATCAGTAAAATATCTACCAGATTATTCCATAATTCCGTAAGTTTTGCTTTCAAATATTCTCAAGATTTTTTTCATTTCACTCGTGTTACACAAAACGTTCGGATCTGAATTGCAAAATTAAACGATAAGAAAGAGTCACATAATCGAGCACTAGAACGTCTGTCGGTGTCGACTGAACACCGGAGCCTGTTTCGTTTGTTCTTTCCTTTTTCAGGAATTTTGAAAAATGTTCATGATTTTTAATCATTTGCCATAGTGATTATGCAGAAAATGTTTTATGGTTTCAGATTATATAATTAGGAGAGATTTTACAACTAAATATATTACGAATTTTGTGTAAAATACTGTAAATAATTTGTATTTGGATGTGTAATGCTTTTATATATATCTTACTCTAAATTAGATTTAATTTAATTTAGAGTAGAGTAAGTAGATTAGATTAGATTTAAAATTGCAATATTCACAAGCAACGCCGCCCATTACGTTGTAATGGTGATTCAATGGGAACTTGGCGAAATCTTGGCGATAGAGTCAAGTTGGCGTCATTTTTGGCGATCATATTGGCGACCATTTTTGGCGAGTTCGGGGCCCTCTGGATTCTTCTAGAAATTAGTAGAGAAACCCACTAATTTCTAGATCTATGACGCAAGCGTGTTTTTCTCGAATCATATGTGAGGGATATAAATAGAGAAAGAGCTCGCCGAAAGTCAGTCAGTCTGATTTTGGCTAGTGATCAATTAGTATTGATTTGACTGTTGAAGCGAATAGTGATTACTTCGGCTGCTGAAAGAGCGATTGCTTGTGAATAATCTTTTATATACGTGTATTTTAGACACCGATAATTGTGTATGAGTGCTGTTGAAAGACCTTCTGAGATTTATTTTGTGAATATTGCGGCTGAATCCTGTATTTAAAGGACTGGATATTCTACAATAAATTCTCATCGCTCTTAAGGAACTGTCTTGTTCTTTGCAACTGATATGCAACAAATCAATCAACAATAATATCTAGGAACTCCGCTAGTGTCGTTTCAACACCAAGGCATTTTATTACAACAAATGGTTGTCGTTCAGCAAAAGATAGTTCACTAACTAGATACCTTTATTAAAACAAGCTTCCGAAAGTAATATCGCACATTTATTTGACCTTGAATGCAGTGTTATTGTGTTCACAGAGGAAATGAATCAGTATACTTAAATCGCGTTGCGTCTAAGTGTTTCGTTACAGAGCATTTGCTTTTCTGCTATTACGTTCAAATTATGCAAGTGCAAGAAATTTGAAAAATCAGGTAAATATTAAATTTAAAGGAATTAGAAATTCACTAAAAAGCAAAAGGTGCAAAATTAAAGGGTGTAGGGAAATGCAACCAAGAAAATGCGTGTCTCTTACATGAAAATGGTGTACGGACAATGTACAGGAAAAACTGAATGTCATTGCAAACGAGACACAAACGTTATGCATAAAAACGATAGACAATGATGAAAATACTTACTTTCTCACAAAAATTACGATTTCATTTATTATAATAATATTTATGTGAATATTACTGTTTTATTCCCTTTTACAAAATTTAAGTAATTTGTTTTGTTACAAGTTTTCATAGGATATAAAGGGTCATAATATATGATAATTGCAACAATTAATATTAAAAAATCTTCAGAGTAAACCTTTCTGTACAGCAGTCCTGCAATTATTTAGTTATTACAACTATTTCATGTATTTTATTCGACGGTGTCGAATCGTCACCGGCGGACATTTAAGGGTAATCGGAATCCCCCGAACGTTCTAGTGTTAAACAGAGGATGTTGTTGTTTTTTAATTCCTATTATTAGGTCACACTCTCTATATATTTATTTGTTTATTTATCTTGGTGGAATTTTCAATCGTTAATAAAATACATTTTAAGGCGCTCCATTGAGCTGAAATTTTATATACATGATTATTTTGGATGAGAATACAGTAATTTAAATTATAATTAATAAAAATTAATGGATTAGAATTAATTATTTAAAGAATTACAAAAATACGGCCACTTTGGCATCATTTTTGGCGACTTGTGTCAAAACTTGAAAAGATTTTTTTCTCACGTTTTAAAGCATTCAGTTGAACTGAAATTTCATAGACACGATTGTTTTGGATGACAATTCGATACTTTAATTATAATTAATAAAAATTAATTTCCACTTAATGTTGGGATTCTGTCCTATGTATATACGTATTTATATTCATTGTAACTATTTAATAAAAAGTAGCTAACATAAAATTTTTCTTTGTTGATCTAAGTAGAATTGACTTAAATTTTTTTTTTAATTACTTTTTTAAATAAATCATACAAACTAAAACTTAAGCAGATTCCACAGAATCGTTTTATGACCAAAAATTGAATGTAAAAAATAACTTTTGAATAAAAATGCGTGTGGCATAGAGAGAGAAGAGTGAGAGAATTAACGTTATCTCATAACTTTGTAAGGTGCCACTGATAATCGTAACACGTGTCGCAGGTTGCCGACCCATGCTCTAAATCCTCCCATTGGTGTGATTGTGGTAGCTTGAAGAGGTAGGGATCAGCTCAGGTATCGTTCTTGTCACTTGACTAAAATTCAAAATGAAGAGGTTCGTTGCCAAAAGCTCTGGTATTGCTTTATGCGTAGTATGATCCAAAAGTTCGGGGACAAGGTGTAGAAAACCTTACCCTGAATAATTGACAGTACCGAAGCACATGCATCTTTAAAGTAGTCCCCTTGGGCGATGATACACTTTTCTGAAAGCACAGCTGGAATCCCTTTTACGTAACCCTCCGTAAGGCCTGCGATGCTACTTTCCTCTGATAACCCAAAACGGCGTCCCTGTAAATGTTTTTCTTTGATGGAAACAGGCAAAAGTCAAACGGCCTAAGTCTGGTGAATAGGAGGGATGTGGAAGCACGTTAGTGTAAATTTAGGACAGGAACTCTTTTACTAATTGGGATCGATGTGCTGGTGCGTTGTCATGCAAAAGATACCGGTCTTCACTCTGCCAGATCTGAGGCCGCTTACGAAGAATGGATCCCCACAAACAACGTTTTCGAAAAGTATGTAGCCACAGCGATTTGTGAAAGTATTTGACAACCAACGCAACATTTACCGTGTTCCGTGAAGTGGAAGCTCGTACAACGCGTTCATTGTCTTCGATAGATTCTCGGCACTCTTTTAAACGCTGATGCCATTCGTAAATCTTGGATCTCACGATGGTAGATTCACCATACACCTTACTTAGAATTTCCAAAGTCTCAATTGGTGTTTTACCAAAGCGTTGACGCAATTTAATGTTCAACGCTGTTCAAGAAAAGCTATTTTACATCGCAGAACAGAGCTAACTAGCTTCGGAAGATAACACCTGCGCGTGCGCTTTGGTCATTGACATGGACTGAAACAACCTGGGCAGGTTGGGAGAATCCATTTTTCAAGGGTTTAACTTTAGGTACTTGCTTTTGTCGTTAGCAATGGCCGCAATCTCCGAATTTTAGGATCGTACTACGTAGTGCGACATTAACTTATTCACCCGCATTGGCAATTTTCTCTATTGGTGAACAATAAAGTACCTAAATACCTCCATTAAAAATTTCTTAAGCCGAATAAGTGTGTCCTAAAGATAAATACGCCTCAATTTAAACTTTACCAAAATATGAGAAAAATTTCCTAATGGCATCAAAAAATGTTTGAGATTATAATTTGTTTTCCCAACGCATGCACATTTCAACAGATTTGGTATTGGATAAAATATAAATTGGGAAAGAGTTTAAAACATGTATGTTTAATTCATTCAAAATAAGAAATTTAAATAAAGTCTAATGCGTTTTAACGCAAATCTGTGAAAATAAATGTTAAAAATAATTTTCGAGACCCATCTCCAGTATTAACTCAGACAATATTTGCTATGACCCAATAGACTCTAATGCATTTATGCTTTAACAAATACACGACGCGATAGTATTTAAATTTAAAAGACTAAAACAAACCCAAAACGCCTAATTAACATTAACCAACACAGGTTCGACAAAATTTATATCTGGTTATTATGCAACTAGATTAGTTAAGCTTAAAATGCATTTAATTACTCAAGAAGGAATGAAAATTGTACCCCTCTCAACTTTCCTTATGAGTTGCAATTATCGGAAAATAAAGCCGCAAAACAAATGCAAATTAAAAGCCATAATTAGCTTTAATGGATTTTTGGCTTTGCTCGTGGCAACGACGTTAATGGCAGGGAGTTAAGATGGAATTGATTATGAATACTTATGAACAACGGGTTATGTATTAACGGCATACTGTGATTAAAAAAAATAATTGTTTATTTAGCATTTTTATTGTTTAATTCAATGATTTTTTAATTTATAGTGAAACGTTTGTAAGACATATAATAATATTCCTTGAACTGTTGGGGGTTGTTTTTTAGTTATTTTTGATAAAAGGGGATACGCAGAGTTTTTGATTTATTTTTTTTCTTTCCGAGATGGCAATCAGCAAAGTAGACCCGCACTGATTGAAACTAAAAGTTCGAAATGGTAATCTGTAATTACTAGTTGTTTATTTATTTTATGTGGACAGTATTTTGTGCATTTTCGTTTGCATTTCTTTTCGTTCGATTTTTATATGCTTTCTATTGGAAGGAAACACTTGATAGATTTACCTTTAATTTTTGGATATAGTAAGTAATGAATACACAGGCAATGTCTTCTTTTTAACATATTCTTATACTATTTTTAAAAAATTATAAATGTGAAAATACAAAATATATTCTGGTCTTTCAAAACATAATTTGCATACTTAAATATAATCAAACAAATATATAAGTATACTCACTGCTTCTGAATCCCCCTGTATGAACAGGGTGTGTATATTAATTTATCATTATTTCAGTTAAATTTTCTTCTTCAATTCCTACTATTATAGCTCACTCTCTCTATATCAGGGGTGGGCAGACTTTTCCAGGGTATGTGTGTGTGTGTGGGCTACTTCTAATTTTTTCAAGGTGTTGAGGTCCACCCAGTGTTAGAGGCACGCAGAAGAAAGAGGGAGGGGCTCCCTCTCTCAACCTTCCTCAGTGGCTGAACAGTTTAGGGTGAGCCTTAAATTTATTGCTCGAGGTGAGTTATGCACCTGATAAAACCAGTTCCAAGGTCATTGATCACCATAAAATGTGTTAAAAGATAGAGTGATTTGAAATATCCTGAAATATTTTTTTAAAAATAAGGAAAGGGGAAAAAATCAAATTAGAAAATGCACTTCACTTCACTATTTGGAGATTATTTTACGAAGAAAATCGTAAAATGGGGTTCTTGGTTCCAGGAAAAAGTTTGCAAAACAGAGTTTCGTAAAATGGAGGTCCGACTGTATGTATATCTATTTTTTAAAATTTGTATGTTACATTTTAACATGAACACACTTAAGGGCACATTTTTTTTAAAAAAAGAATCGTTCATGTGTTACCTGGATGTGTCGCATCTCCTATAACAATGCCTTTGGTGTTCATCTGGGGGCAGGGCTTGCTCATTGTGTCTCCAGGGGAGAGAGGTGGCCAGCAGATGAAAGAATCCCACACTGCCTCACAGAAGGGATCTAAAGGAATAAAGTTATTCTTTCAGAAATGTATAATACAGTTCCATCAAAAGTAAAAATTACGATTTTTCTTATTATTATAACAGAACTATAGTAATAGCAATGATTTTAAAAAAAACCTTATAGTGTTGATATCGATGTTTCAATTTAGTACAGTCAAATGCTTCTCCATAGTAATAATTTATGCAAAGATTTAAAACCTTCAATGGTTAATTTTCATTTGGCTCTGATGATCTAAACCCGGTCGCCAAGTGCGGATCCGATATTCGCGATTCCGGTTGTATTGAGCCATGTCCAAAGATTTTTTT
Organism: Trichonephila inaurata madagascariensis; assembly: GCA_019973955.1. Taxonomy (NCBI): domain Eukaryota; kingdom Metazoa; phylum Arthropoda; class Arachnida; order Araneae; family Nephilidae; genus Trichonephila; species Trichonephila inaurata. The sequence goes on along the minus strand of BMAV01027798.1, from coordinate 4,180 downwards.
AAAAAGAATTATTTAAGATTTAAAGGATTTTCAAAACATAAAATTGTTTTAAAAATTATTTTCAGTATATGTTATTGATGAAAATAATACGATTTAATTAATTTTTAATAAAACAAATAATTTAACTGAATGATGATATTATTTAATAAATTTAATCATTTAATTAGTTAAAACATGATTAAGAATAATGGAAAATTTTTAATTTTCCTTTCTTTTTTTTAATTTAACCGTTGATCTACCGTTTAAATTTGTGAGAACAACTACATTAATGAATTACATTATGTTTGTAATATCTTATTGATTAGATATTATTTAATTTTATAATTCTAAAACAACTGTTAATAATAGAATTTTATTACTTCTAAGTTCGCCTTCAGCGATTGCTGTGTTTCACAGCTCTTCATTCCTCTTTTTTTATGTGAACAGTAATAAAATTGCTTATATGTGGCATGATTGCATCTTACTTTCAAGTTATTACGCAAGTACTACGGGGGGAAAAAAGCTGATATCAATTTCTCTTAACATATTTCTATACTAGCTGGTATACCCGTTCTTCGCTCGGGGAATTGAAAAATTAAACAATACAGACTGAAGGATAAAGGAGTTTTTAATGAGTTAATTTTACGGAAAATGTAAATTAAACAAAAAAAAGCTTTTTGCATATCTTAGCTAAATAAAAAACCATGTTTGCTTAATTTTAAGTCTGTAGATATAACAGCTGATAAAAAAAAATTTCTTTTTTTAATTTATAACTCCCGTAACTCTGTTGTGGGTCGATTTTTGAAAACACCTTCCTTCTGCTCAGCAAAAATAATACATTGTTACAATTTTGTGTAATTAACTCTTAAAATAGTGTAAATAATTTGTATCTGGATGTGTAATACGTTAATATTAAATCTCTATATACAATATATTAAATTTAATGAACAATCTCTCTATGTACAATATTAAATTTACTGAACAATCTCTCTATATACAATATTAAATTCTCTCTATATACAATAGTCAGTTCAAAACAGGTCTAAAAAACAGTAGGGTGAAACGAATCTGCAAGCGGGAGGGGGGAGAGGGACGCGTGACCTTTGACACTGTCAGTGGGGGTGAGGACTGGGTTGGATGAAACGAAGCCGCCGCAAGCATGGGGTGAGAGGGATGCATGATCTTTGATACTGTCGATTGAAATAAATGATCCCTATTTGAAACGGTTATTGTTCACCATTTCATTGGTTTTAATTTTATTTTCGCGGAACCCTAATTTTTTTCTATAATAAAAGTAGCCTAAGTTATTCCTTATAACATTAGCTATCTGCCAGTGAAAGTTTCGTCAAAATTGGTCCAGCCGTTTCAGAGATTAGCCAGAACAAACAGATAGAAAGACAGACAAAAATTTTAAAAATTGAATTTTTCATATAAGTACCTTATATACTTTTAAATGCATTTAGTAAAAAGCTGTTAATTTCAAATTACAGACACTTCATTTTTATTTATATGTATAGATTAGGTTTCCTGCTATATCTACCTTGTTATCCATACCAGCGGCCTTTGTTGAAATATTTTTTAAAAAAAGACATAAGCAGTATATTTGTATTTGAATAAAAAATATCTCACAAACATAATTCAAAACACATTTAATTCAAATAATTCAAATGCTAGGAAATAACACACAAAATCACGATTCCGTTTTTAATAAAAATCAAAATCTTTTTATATCCCCTGAAGAGCCTATTACAATTCAAAATAGTTTGAATATTTTCAGAAATTACTTTAATTCTCACTGATAACCCAGTTCTACGAGAACTTAAATATGATTTCCAGTTCAAAATATTTCACTGGAGGAAATTTCTTTCTCGCAACTTTTGTTTATTGGATTTCTCGAGAAAAACAAATGCGCGCATATTTTCCCTTTTAATTCAGAATTTTTAAAATTGTGTGATTATTTTTATTTTATTTCATCATTTAAGAATTCAATTGCGATAGCGGAAAAAGTCATAAAAACACAATTTGGGAGATGAGAGAATCTTAATATCGTATATTTTGTTCCCGCCTGCGGGAGTCTTTTTTGGCATTGTGTTCTCTGAACAATAATAAATCCATTATATTTCTAATATTTATTCGAAATCATTTGGTTTAAATGGCTTTGAAAATATTTCATGTTGAAAACACGAAAGGTAGTTTTGTTTAATACATGTTTTTTATTTATTTTTTTTATTTTTTTTATTAGCCAACAGGGGGCAGTTGTTTTAGCTATTATTAAATTGTTATACCTGACAAATTTTCAATTTAAAATTCTATTGCCGGTTCAATGATTTGTTTCTGCATGTTAGTGCTATTATTTAATACTGTACTATCTCTGATAATATATAGTTACAGCCGGACCTCTATATAACGGAGTCATTAATCCATAAAAAAAGTTCGCTATATGAAGAATTCGTTATATAGGTCCCTCTTTAAATTTTCTTTGAACCACATAAAACACATTTTAAATTCATAAACACTATATATTAAAAAAAAATAATGATTCACAACTTTTTGTAAATTAATATTTATTTTAAATATCTTACCTATCAAAAAGAAAGAAAGAAAAACTGCAAGGATAGTTTCTTAATGCCTTTGTCCACTTCCTAAAGAATTAATTTTTTTTCTTTGATGCTAGAGCACTTACGTTTTGACATTTTCGAGCTACAAGAAAGTTACCAGCACGACTGATCAACACTACAAATAGAGCGGAGACTAGTTCAAGGACGCGGAGACACGACACAATTCCATTGGGGCGAAACGGGATATCGAAAATGTTTATAGTGAACTGGACGATGAGGGTTAAAAGTTGCACTTCTTGGATGAAACAGCCAGAATTCTATTGCTCTCTAAGTGCTAGGTACCTAATAAAACCAGTTCAAGATTTATGACCACCATAAAATGAGTTAAAAGAAAGAATAACTTGAAACGTCCAGAAATACTTTAAAAAAAGAGAAAAAAAAATTGAATCACAAGAGAAAAAGTTCGTTATATAGAAAATGCATTGGGCATTAAGGTTTTTTTACCAGAAAATAGTAAAATGTTCGTGGTTCTGGGAAAAAAATTTCCCTAATAGAAAAATTCGTAATGTGGAGGAGATGTAAAAATATATAGGCTTTTTTTTCTACAAAAACAAGAATAACATCCATCTATCATTTTCGAAAAACAACAAAAATTTTGGAAAATCACACAATGAAGGGGATATGAGTAAAGTTAAAAATTATAAAAAGGATGCCTAGATTATAACATTGCTGACTTAGGAAAGCAATATTAAAATAATTTATATAAAAGTGGTTTAAATGTTTTTTGGCCAAAACCTTTTCCCTTTTATATATATATATATATATATATACAGTTCCCCATTTAAGTTTTTTGGGGTCGAAAATTTTTTTGGGAAAGGGGTTTTTCGTTATATCGAAGTCCAACAAAATACAAATTTTTTTAGTCCCTTTGGGAAAACTAAATAACAACACACAAAAAAAATCCATGGTTAGAAAGTTTAATTTTTTTTAAACAGATAAACATACTATTAAAAAATTTTTTTTTGCCAGTTAATTATATTTTTTTAAAAAAGGGATAGATATTTGACAACTTTTTTATTCCTGACTCGAAAAATTTTTTTTTATTTATGGGAGAAAAAAATGCTGTTAATTTCCCTTTTCACAGTTTTTAAAAAAAAGTAAAACATTAGAAAATACAACAGTTTTGATAGGAGTTTCATTATCAATTTCTGCATCATTGATTCCGACAAATCAATAGTTTCTTGAACTTCAGTTGCACAGATAGGCAGTCCGTCACCAAATGTACATAATCGTTAAAATCTTAAATTATTCTGCTTTGTGGAGTGGATTAAGATTAGAAAGGAAGTTTCCTGTCTTATTCAAAACACTCAGGGGTTATTCTACCCATTCACCGTTGTTTAAAACGCTCTGCAATCGCCGTCGAAATTTTTTACAAAAAAAAATATCTTCCGTTGGGGCAAAAAAGGATATCATTTTTAAGAATAATAACTTTTTTCTAACACTAACTAATACAAAAATGTTTAGCTGTTGAAATAATTCGTTAATTCAGGGCAACAATTAAAAAGGGCTTTTTTTTTTTCATTTTAATGGGGAAAAGAAGTTTTTAAAGAAAAATCGTTAAATAGGGGGTTAAAAAGCAACGG
>BMAV01027797.1:0-19201 GCA_019973955.1 Trichonephila inaurata madagascariensis | reverse complement strand
TCTAGCCATAATGTTTTTAAAATTTTTTTGGGAGATATTAACTCCAGCCAACGATTTCTTTTTTTCTAAAAAAGTTGACTGGGTTTCGTGTCATCTAATGAGTTTCCCAGTAAGAAATTTTTTTTAATACATTTTTTTTCATTTTTTTGAAATACTTAAAATCTTTTTTTACACAAGAATATTTTTTTTTTTCATCACTCTGAATATATCCCATATATTTTCTCAATTTTGTATCTAACTGAGCAAAAGGTAATTAAACTTAGTTTCTTTTTGTTTAATATTAGCAAGGGAAAATTGAGCTTCAACTTAAAAAAACCATATTTCTGGTTTTTCTTCGCAAAAGGGAGGAATTTTAACGCTTACCTTATTAGCTTCAAGTTTCATGATTCAATTTGCCCATTATTCTCATCCATCATTTGAATATCTACGGGGTCCAGTTTATAGACGATTTAATCAAAATAAATATAAGAAGCAAAATAATTATTTAGAATTAATTCACCCTTTTAAGAAAAAAACTATTTTAGATGGTTAAATTTTTTTTATTCTTGTTAGAATATTCTTGTTTTTACATCGCGCTACAAAAATGTCAACAACTTTTTGTTCCCGATCATGAAACAAATTTACAAAAAAAAAAGATAATAAAGTAGAAATGAAACATATATTTGTTCAAATAAAACAGTTAACTGATTGCAATGTTTTTGGTTTTAAAACGAGTTGCTATCATTTTTTGTTAAAATTAGATCTCTTTAACTTTTTTTTGCTTTTAAAAGAGTTTTAATTTTTTTTAATTAAATTAAAGTTTCATGCCAAAACAAGATCAATGAGGTAAAAGAAAGATTTCCAAAAGGAGAATTTGTTGGAGAAACGTTGAAAAAAAAACCAACGGATTTTTTCAAATTCAGTTATTAATTCTTTTAAAAAAAAGACTTATAATTAATTTTTGGGATCAAAATCTCCTAAAAAAAAATTCTCCATGGAAAGCTCGAACTGCAATAGTGCCCAAAAAGTCGTGTGGGTTAAAACCCGAAAGACAATTTTTTTGAGCACAAACACCCGTTTAAAAAATTTTATACAACAATACATTTTAACTGGGTGTAATTTGGGCTATTACCTCTACTTTAAAAAAATAATGAAATTTGTTCTGAAAAAAAGGATATTCTTGGGACCTCGACAAAACGAGAATTGTTATTTTACGAGGCATTCAAATCAGATAGAAAAGGTCTGAAAAAAAAAGGGCCTTAAAAAAAGCAAAAGTTTAAGTATGAGGTTCAGAAAGCAAACATACAAATCTGAGATTTTTAATACCTTCCCAATCTTTAAAAAGTTTTTCAAATATAAACTTTATTTTTAATTTTCAAGAATGTTTTTTTTGAATATAATCGTTAACTTTAAAAGTGATATTTCAAAAATAAAAAAAAATTTTTTTGAAATTTTTTAGTTTGTTCTTTTTTATTATAATAATATTTACGCTAAAAGTAAGGGTAATTTTCAATTAAGTTATTTTTTAAGTAAATTTTTTATGAAAAAAAAATGGGCAAAAAATTCTGGGTTTTTTATTTTGAATACCTGTATTTCATAATTTTAAGAATTTATTTTTAAATATAAAGTAGAGTTATAAATGCTAAATAATTGTATTCCTGCAAACATTTTTTTTTATTTTTGGATATATATTTTTTAATTGTTTGCAAAAGAGCAATTTTTTTAATATTTTTTGGGACAAATTTTCAATATTTTGAAAAATAAGCTTTCAAAAATTCTTTTTGAGGTATTTTCATAGTTTTGAAACATACTTAATTAAAAAGTAACAATTAAATAATTATTTAAGTTATATTTTAGAAAATTGTCTCCGAACGCAGTCGGATACAAATATAACAATATAAATGTGACATACGCAGAAGAATATTATGAAAATGGAAACAGAAGAAAGTAATATAGAAATCAACTAAAAGAGAGCAATCAGAAATTCAAAAAAATTCCAAACTTCCAAAAAAGTAAAATTAAAAAAAAAAAAAAAAAGGAATAAATGTGAGTTGAAAACTGAAATGACAATATTACCAAGTTGCTCTCTACAGTAATGGTGCCATCTATTTTACAAGTCTGGAACTATTTTAAAATATTCAAATAGATTTTTTTTAAAAAAGAGAGAAACTGAAAAATTGAAAGTTAGAGATATATTAAACGTTTTTCCAAATTGGGGGCCCGGGGCGCGATAACCAAGGGGCGGGGCAAACGAAAATAAAAAATTAAAAAAAAATTTATAATGCAAAACCAAATACTTTCAATATAATAAAAAAAAAACAGATTTACATTGATAGTTTATATATATCATCTGGTTAAAAAAAAGGGCATCAAAAAAAAGAATTCTACTTTTAACGATCATTAGCTATCTTTTTATCCTATAACTAAATAAAAAAAAATTTTGTTTGCTTTGCTGTTTCCCACGATGAGAATTTTTTATTACGTTTCTATTAACTTAAAATTTACTTTTTTCTGGTTTTGAAATTACTGGTTTGGTTACCTGCATCCCTTTTTTTTAGGAAGTTGTAAATTATATAATTTATTGAGCTTTTTTTACAATTTAAAAGGTTTTTACATGGATAACATATGAGCACTTTGAAGGATTAATTGGGCCCAAAATTTATTTTTTCGAGTATACTGAAACAAAAATAAAAATCGTTAATTCTGGGGAAAACTGTTTTTTTTTTAAATGATTATAAAACCCTAATTGACTTTAATGGGGAAAAATGAATTGATAAAAATTTTCCCTTTTTTGGGAAAAAAGTTTTTTAGAATTTTAAAATTTTTAACCGATTCTGGGAACTTTTTTTAAAAATATTTTCTTAAATGCGCTTTTCCCTAAATAACTTGTGGTTTTGTTTGGGGATGTTGTACGACGATTATGGTTTATAAATGTAAATAAGCAGAAAAAAAAAAAAAAGTTATCTGTGATTTGAAAAGGAAATTGAAGCTGATCAAAAAAAGGGGAAAAATTGCGAAATAATGCATATTAATTTTTAGGGAAAAAAATTTTAAAAAGCAATAAACATGAAACGAAAGGAAAATTTTCAATAGCTACAAAGAACTTTATCAAGAAAATATGAAGCCATAACTGTACCGCAAAATGCACTTCACCCTGTAAAAAAGACAAAGCAAGAAAAAGTTCAACAGGATATTTGTCGATCATCAAAGGATATTAAAATTAAAAAAAGGAACAAAATGTACAGTTTTGTTGAAAATATTTTCCGTAATGTTAGCAAAAGTGTTGTGATTTGTGTCCTTTTTATTAAGGTCACGCACATTTGGAACAATTTAGTTCAGTTTTATTGATTTTTTCCCAAATTATGAAAGACAAATAGAAAAATCCTTGAAATAGGTAAGTATTTTTCTTAGTTAAATTATTCACTGAAATTGTGTTTTTATCTTGTATATTAAAATAATTATAAAAAAAAAGGAAATTTGGGGGTGCATCATTCCCGCGACCATTAACGTTAGTATCGAGGCACCCTGACCCCGGGGCTGCTTTAAATATTAAAAAAAAAACACAATTGTTATTCATTAAATTTTATTTTCCCTTTTTATTACTTAACATTTATTCTAAATGCTAATTTGCGTGGCTTAAAATTCAGTTCACTCAAAACCGTTTATAATTATATTCATTTCAATAAATCTTTTTAATTTTGTATACATTGTCATGCACTTGGTTTTACTCTCCTTACAATTAAGCTATTATATCAAGAATAATATATTATATTTTAAAAAAATAAACTCGTTTTAAAGGTGGGTACTTCAGCCAGTATAAGAACAAGTTTAATAATTACTATTTCCAGGGGCTTGTCTTGAAAGCAAAGATTTTCAAAGGAAGGCAAAAAAATTAGAAATTGACACTAGAGTTTTTTTTTTTGATATTTAGCTCAGATTACATTTGTCTTCAAAAAATCGCAGAAAACCGGGTTCACAAAGGTATGCTGTTAAAAAAGGTAATAGTATACGAAATGCTTTTGTTTTCAGTGCAGAAAATTTACATCCACCCCTTTTCCCGAATTCAAAAGTGATTTATTCAAAATTCTTTTAATTTCTCACTGGGTGTAAATCTATGAAGACCTTTTTTTGGCAGTTGAGAGCCCTTCTGAAGTATTTTGAAATGGATCCCCAACCCCTTTGTAACTTGCTATCAATTTGCCCTCGTCTGTGTACTTGTTGATGCTTTATTATTTGAATGCTCGCTGTGATTTAAAACTATATCTATGATTTTGTTTTTAACCCCGCTTAAATATATACCGTGAGTTTGAAATATATATTCCAGAGAGATTCGGGAGCTAATCGATTGGCCAAGACTGACTAAATTGTACGAAGTACAGCATTTTTTCATGTTTTGTGCAGATGTTGTTAGGGTTTCCTAGACTCACGGGAAAGTTCGCGAGAATGCCAGATGACGGGTATGATAAAGAGCAACATAGATTAGCTATTTTTAATGTTTGTACTTTTAGAAATGGATCTTGAAGGAAATAAATCTTTTAAATTTAAAAATTTTTTCTCAATCTGTTTCCCTTTAAAAATTGAGAAAAAATAAAAAAATTTAAACCCATTACTTAAAAGTTTTTATATATATATATATATATAATTTATACTTTTAAAAATATATATTACTTAAGAGTAACATATAAAAAAATTTAATACTTATTTATTAATACTGAATTAAAACAAGTTTAATAAGTATTAGGACTTCCCTGGGCTTTCTTGCAGAGCAAAGTTTTTTTAAGTTTTTTTGAAATTGACCCTCAGTTCTTTTTCTATATTTAGCTGATATCATATTTTGTCTTCTAAGCAGCCACCGCATTTTTTCAATATGTTCCAATTTAAAAAACAGAGAAAGGAAAAAAAAACATAATAATTATCCTATTACTTAATTTTTTTTGTTAAAAAAAATATACAAAATTTAATACTTATGTTATTAATTTGTACGGTTTATAATTAAGATTTGTATTGTAGCTTTAAAAGGGCAAAGGGGATTATTATAATTGCATTCGGAATTTATTAATGTATAAATAAAAATTAGGGTTGAAAAGGGGGCGCCAGTATTGAAAGTTTGAGAAACACTGTATTAAGGAAAGAATATAAAAAATAGAATTATGGTAGTTTATTATTTGCATTATTTTTATGAGAATATGTATAAAGGAGGTTATAAAGGGATATAATAATGCTCTAAATAGTTATCATGAAATTTCTCGTTATTTTCAAGTTTTTCAGTGTGATTAGTAACTGGATTTTTTTTGTTCGTAATTACGTATAATATCTCTAAAAATGGAGGTGTGGATATTGCTATTCTAAAAGGATCCTTTAATGATATTAAAATTAAAGGCCTCACACACACACTTTTATCAAAAATTTTTTTTTTTTTTTAAAAAATGATTATTAGTATTTGATTGCAAATCCAAAATATCTGCTTTGTTTATTTCATAATCGGTTTTTTTTTAGATTCAAATAATCAGGATAAAAATTGAAGTTAGGGACATAATTTAATTAACTACTAAATATAATTGTATCATCTATGCATTTATGTATGTGACAAAATTAAAAAAAACAATCTGTTTCACAGTGAAGCAGATCTATATTATCCAGTCAATTGTTACCAGGTCCATCCTGGGAGAACCCCTCGATTTGTTGATAATAATAGACGTTGTGAGAAATAAATTTTTTCTTTCACAATGTGAGTGGAATAATTGTATTAAAAGTTTATTAATTTTTTGAAAGTGTATATTTGCTTGAGAACCTTAATTATGTTTTCTATATCAATGAAATTAAATAAATTTTCAAAATCACAGTTATGTATAGAAAGTATGTTTTTATTTTGCATGGACTCGACAATATCTTTACTACATTTAACAATAATAGTTAATTAAAAGTTTTTGTGCTGCAGTTGAAATAAACTTGCAACTTTTTTGCTAGATTTATAAAGTATGTTTTTAAAAGTCTTGGTAAAAGTTCTAACTTTAATAGGATTTTTATGGAAATTTGGAGCAAGAAAAATGAGTGGGAAATTAATGTCTTTTATATTTAAACCTAATATTCTATGAAATGCATAGATACATTTACAGATTTCTCTTAAGTTAAATATTGATTTATAAATGCTTTATTGCCTTGAAAGTGTTTATAAAAGTTTTAAAAAAATATTTGCAAATCATTGCAAAATTGCTTGGGACTATCATCACATACTATTACAAAATGTATTTGAAATTTTAAGATTTATAGTTTGATGTTTCTAAGTAATATATTATTCACGATTACATTGTTCAATATCTTTAATTCTTTGAGAATATTGAATTTCATTAAGAGCTACAAACAGAAAAAAATATCCAATAACAATTTTTGTAATAAAATTTTCAATATCTTTAGAAATTTGTGATTTAATAGCAAAATTATTATTAGAAATCAATAATCTAAAGCCTATGGTTTTATTTATGATTTCTCTAAGAATTTTGTTCTTTACTATATTGAAATCACCTGTATATAAACATGTTTATGATGTTTATTTTTATTTTGAGAATAATCATGAGAGTTATAAGTATTTTTATTTTGTAAATTTGTTTTTCTGACACCCCGTGGGGGAGTAGTAGTGTATCGTCCTTCCTCGCTACTGGCTGGGAAACGTCGACTCAGCTTTTCATTTCTTCAGTGGGTCGATAAATGAGTACAGAGCTTGTATGCTTTTGAACTGAACACTGGGGGTTTCGCGTCAGAGTGATTGACCACTTGTGACTGAAACATTTGCTCATGCACTTCAGTGCTCAAGGTCACGAAAACGGAGATGGGCAAAGTAGGCCTTGGCCCAGCATGGGTTGTTGAACCACAGAGTTTAAATTAGTAATTAAAATTTTAATTCTATTTTTAATGCATTTGAAACTTTTTTTAATGTTCGTTTTTCTAATTTGTTGAACATATTTTCTAAATTTGTTTTTATTAAGTTAATATTTTTATAAGATTTACTCATGAAAAAAAATAGCACACTATTTTTTAGTAGATTATTCAACAATTTCACTTTTTTTTAATATTGCATGCATAAATTAGGGCATTATTTATAACTTTAATTAAATGTAAAATCAGGAATTCCTTAAAATTATTATTTTTAGAATAACTTTTATTTAGACTTATTTCTTTCTTGTTCAAGTTGAATCTAAAATGTATGATTTTCTTAAATTTAATATCTTTTCAACATTGCAACAGATTTCTGTAATTGCGTCTCTTTTTTCCCATTAACTTTTTCATTTCTTTTGCCTTTTTTAATTCTGTTAGTTTTATAAATATTATCATTTCCTAAACATATTCATTACTATCTTTCTTTAGTGCATTGTATGGTATTTCTTCCAAAATTTGTGTGTGCATGGTGTTTAGTCCATATGGATATATAGTATTGTAATATTATATGTAGTAGAGAGAGTTTTCCCCATCACAATTTGTTTTTTAAAGGAGGGATGGATTTTAGTAATAGATATTTACAATCAAAATCATGTTTGTGAGTGAAAGCGTCCATTTATATTTTATTAGTATTTTTATTAAAAATATAATTTTTTACATTTGATCAGTGTTGATTGATACGAATACTGAGGTTTTCAGAAGTTTGATCAATATGTACGTTTATTGTTACATAATCTACTACTCCTCAAATAATTGCGACATCAGCTTACACAAAAAATAATTTTAGAATTAACATCAAGTTGCTCACTGGATTAATAGGACAAATTTTACATCTAATACAGTGTTTCTCAAACTGTGGGGTGCGCCCCTCTAGGGGGCGTGATAACCCTACGAGGGGGGCGCGAGCATATTGAAAAGTCGAAAACAAAAGATTATTTAAACAAATTATGAACTTACTAAAAGTAAAATGTAAATACATTCTGGACATATTAAAAATGAAATATTTAAACTATAATTCACTTATAGATGTATCAGTACTGTACAATCTATTTTATACCAATTTAACAATGCTAAGTTAAGGACAAGTTTAATAATTACCAGTGACCCTTGGATTTGTCATATATAAAATCATATGCCAACATTTTCACTTATCTGATATAATTTGTGTGTGCGGTTTTATAATTAATCCCTTAAATGCTAATTAAAAATTACGCGATTCGTTCCATAATGCAACCTAAGTAAGCGTATGTGCGTATTAAGTGGGGGTAGAAAAGGAATAAAGAATCAAATCATCTGAAACAAGTAAATCCTTCGCAAACACTGTCAAGGTTATTTTAATGCTTTCCAAAGACTTCGGAATAATTTTATGGATAGCAGTGCACAGAAAAAGATAGTATTTCGAAAGACGTATCTATACGTCTGGGGTACTAACACACTGGCTGAGCGAGACGCTTATATACGTCGGAAGGGACTTCAGAGGTTAAAGTCGTATTGTGGGTTTAACGTCAAAGTATAGTATTATTGAATGTAATACATCATATGGGGGGCGCGATGCAAATTATGATTGAATATTGGGTCGCAAACGTTGAAAGTTTGAGAAGCACTGATCTTGTTATTTGAAAAAAAATCAATATTTGAGAATTATTATTTTAAATGCGCAGAATGCAGGTTGAATAAATGAAACTTTAAAACCTCAAGCACTTATTTAATGTCGAGGGTATTTTATGTACTAAGTTTTATAAAGAGAAATATGTTTATAAAAACTATTATGCTTATTTATATTGAAATATTATACAGAACATAAGTTATTGTAACGTGAAACAAAAAAACAATAAAATACAGAGTTATGACAAGAGCTTGGAAAGATATATATTGCATTCCTGAAATATTTTTCACTAAAAGTAAAATAGAACTATGAGTACTTTCCCCCAGTTGTAGCACTAAGAACTGCATTAAGTATCTTTTATAATTTTTGGTTAAAGTGTATGTAAAATGAATGAATTTGATTTGGTTTAAATATGAGTAGTTTAAATGTTCCTTTTTTAAATATCGAATTACTTTTTTTTAAATTATATTACCAGATCTGATCTTTTTAACAATCTTCGATCTTGGATGATGTTATTATTAGAGTTAACTTGATGCGGTTAAATATCCACTATATATATATAAAGCAAACTTCAGCTTATAACCACGACTATTTTAGACAGTCCTTTTAAATACTGATACATGTATCATTGCATGAGTATATAAGGAACTTTATAATCATGGAATAGAGTCCTTGATAGATATTCATAGTTATTTAAATACGTGCGTTATGAGTGAATTTTTAAAAATAAAGTTCTTGAGTCCTTCATTTCCGAGTAAAATTTTGGATTCCCGAAGAACCATTGCACAGGATAAAGGGGAGGAAGATGCATGGAAAGCAAAACTGCCATTTGAATTTATTCTTGCTATGTAATATTGAAAATGAGTATAGAAAGTGTCAGCTCAAGTATTGTCTTGTTGACACTGTGGTTCAGAATTATGAGATCATCTCCAAAACCCTCGCGGGTTCTTAAAGCAAAAGATTAATTCAAAACAAAAATAAATCAAAACTAGTCTAATCGCGTTTTTAAATGCTTCACAACATTTAGTAGTGTAACTACCACAAAGTAATGGATTTAAGCATGGTTTTTTACACGATTTCTTTTTCTCAATTCCTACTATTAGTTCACACTCTCCCAATATATATTTATTTATATATAAGCTTGTAGTGGATGACACATCTTCTGATGTTAATACAGTTTTTCAATATTAATTCATTAATTATGTTTAATTAATGAATAAAAAAGAAACAAACACACAAAAAATATTGGTCCAACACAATATATAAAATGGAAAATCGCTCATTGTGTCCCTAAAGCGCAATGATAGATAGCGCTTTTGGACTTCTAATCCAAAGGTCATGGTTTGAATCCTCACCTGGGTGGCCTTAATTTCAGAGAATATGATTTCCTTTACTGTACTATTTTATTGAATAATTAAATTTAATTAATGAATGAATAGTGACAAACAAAAATAATAGTCCAACACCATATATAGAAAGAAAAGGAAAATTGCAAGGAAAAATCGCTTATTTAGCCACACTTAATTATTGTGATTCTTTCATATGTATATACATATTTATATTAATTTTAATTAGTTAATAAAAAGTACTAAAATAAAATTTTTCTTTGTTAACCTAAGTAGAAATTCGACTTCTACTTATATATATATATATATTACTTGTTTATAATGGTTGCTTTTGTTAAAGATAATGAGAATTGTGTGGCATGTTATGGTATACATTTTGATCAATAATCTAAAAGCGTGTTTAGTTTAATTTATCTTATGATTTATTAATTATTATACTGGTAAAATGAAAATAAATCTTTATAAATTCATTTCTTAACATACACTGATAGCATTTTATATAAATTTTATTTCATTTAGGAACATAAGCTATGAATATTGTGATATTATTATAAAAGGCATTGCCTTAGTATCTCCAGATAGTTAAGATAATAACACCAAAAGTTTTTCTTAAGCTCAAAAATTGTCTCTTCTTCAGGACTAAATAACTGATCAAACTGAATTCTGAATTGTAATAATCAGCATATTATTTATCAAGAAAATATTTCAGAATAAGTAGAGTTGTTTTTAAATCACTATTCAATTCTTTTTCTTTTTCCAAAATTATCAAATTTTTTAAAAATCTTTCTTATTGCTTCATATATATCGTTTAGTTCTCTTCGTAATTCAATTCTGGATTGAAATTTATAACATGTAATCTGAAATTAGCTAATTTTTACCACATAATCTAAACATTTCCAACTTCCTTAATATTTTTCTTCCTTTAGCTTCAAATTCAAGCGAAGTTTGTTTGATTTGGAATAGCCCTGTAAGCAGAAAACAACAATATCTGATTCAGTAGATTTAAAGTATTTTACAAAGTCCCTCCTTTTTCTGGTTTATTTTCCTTTGTAATGGATTTCAAGTACGTATGCTGTTCTTGTGACTTGATGCTTGGATTAAGAATGGGGCCACTATGTATCTTATATAAATGTCTACTTCTCGGTTTATTTTATCTGTAGCTTGTAATGTTTCTTTGTAAATAAATACAATTTATTCGGAACCTACGTCAGAATTTAACTTCAATGGAGAAACTGGTTTTCCTTTAAGAAATTCATATCTATGTTGAAATAATATATTTCTGTGCTTTCTGAGAAAACCATGGAAGAATTTTGCATTGAAATTTACATGTCTACCTAAAAAGGAATTTTGTTTTGTAAATTAATAAATTAGAATAAATAGAAGCATTATTGAATTTTTATTTTGAATTCATTGTTGAAGGAGCTTAGAAAGTAATTTTTACAAATGCTGATAAAAGTAAGTAATGACGAAACAAACAAAAGAAAAGAAGAGAGAGAAAAGAGCTTACAGCTGTTGTTATCTGTTGAACTAGTAAGAGCAACAAAACTCTCTATTATATTTACTTCATTTGTGAGTACAATATTTTCTTAAGTATTGTTACAGAAACTTCGGACTCTGTTTTTCCGCCGAAACGGTATTGTAGCCAGATAGATCCAAGGAAGAGCTCTTTCAATAATAAATAAATGTGATGAAAATAAATAATAGATGCTGTAGTAAATAAATAAATAGGTGTAAAAATGAATAAGTAGGTGTGATCTTAAAAGCCAACATGGCGACAGATTTTGTCACCAAATTTGGTGATAAAATAAGTATTAAAACTAAAAAAAAAGTCGGGATGATAAAAGGTTTTTTGAGCATTTATAAGAAATATAAGTGAAGTCTAATAATTGACAGCGACGCGACGGTGCGTTTTTTTTGCCGTATGAAATTATGTTTTTGTGATTGTGTATGTGAACAATTGAATCTGTGCTATTATGCATTTCCCCGAGTGCTTTACTAACCCAGTTAAAAGAAAAATGTACTGTAATCATGAGAATTTCCCCAAAATAAATTGCGATTTACTTTAAAAGAACCTGCCTGTTAACCACGTGGAACTTAACCATAGTTATAAGGTTAAAAACCCAAATAATGATGTAAATAATTTATGCATCGCTTGACAAAAATAAGACCGATAAAAAAATCGAAACCAATTTCTTAAAATATTAACTTTTCCCTTTTTGATTTTCGGAAAAAAAAACATTTCTAAATTGTTTTCCCATAAAATTGGTGCCGCGGTAGCCAGTGGTATGGTATCGGACCGTGGCTTGCCTTGTCCAGTTCGAGCCCATCCCAAAAGACCCCCGTGTGGGCAGCGATGCCGTTAAATCTGTCGAGAGCTAAAACGTCCTCCCTTTGGCGTGGTGTGGTAGTTGGGAGAGGGGTCCCGCCAGGTGTCCCATATTGACCTGGTTCAAATTACCCGGGTCCGTCGCAAAAAGCCCTCGTGTAGCTGAGCAGGGGACGTTAATATTCAATCAATCTCAAAAAATTGCGGTAAACTGTTTCAAATACGTTAAAAACATACAAATTAGACATCTTCATAGTGTTACGAATTTTGTGTAAATAGTGTAAATAAAATTTGTTTTGAGTTTTTTGCATTTATATTACTCTATGTTATGTTTATTTCATGTTAAAAATTTCCTTACACACACACACACAAGCAATGCCGCCCCTTACGTTATAATGGCGATCCAATGAGAACTTGGCGAAATCTGGCGGTTGAGCCAAGTTGGCATTTTTTGGCGACCGTTGGCGGCCGATTTGGCGACTTTGGCGATCAATTTTGGGTTCATTGGCGACCATTTTTGGGGTCGTTGGCGACCATGTTGGTGCGTTGGCGACCATTTGGGGAGTTCGGAACCCTCGGGAACCTTCTAGAAAGTAGTAGATCTTTTCCACTAGTGTCACGTTCAATGACACGAGCTGTTTTATTTCTGGAAGTTTCTGTCGCGCCTATAAAAGAGAGGTGCCGGGGCGGCGGGGGTCTGGATTATAAAGCAGCGAGTAGTGAGGATTGTTTTTATTAGCCGGGTGTGCTTGTGAATAATCTTTACTTACGGGATTTTTTAAAAACTGTTATTGTGTTTGATTGCTGTTGAAGGGTGAAGACCTTTTTATATTTACCGTGAATATCGCTGCTGAATCCTTTATTTAAAGGATTGATTTTTTATAATAAATTCGCATCGCCCTTAAAAAACTGTTTATTTTCTTTTTTGATTGTTTTTAAAATCCCCGAACCCTTGATCTACGTAACAAATATTTCTATAAATGTTTTCAACACAAAACATTTTCAAAATATTATTCAAAAAAAAATTTGTTTTGTAATAAATATTGTTTAAAATAAGAATAAGATTAATTGTTAAATTAAGAAATAAGAAATTTTCCTCTATAAAAACTTCTTGGTCGAAACTTTGTTTCACCAAGACGTAATTTTATAAGATGAAACACTGAAGAACTGTCAGTTTAACAATTTTAAAACTTGTCTTTATATCGATCATACTTATAACTAAGGTTTTATATATACATATAAGGTTCATGAATTTTTTAATGATTACAAATTTTTAATTTAATAAATCAATTGCTAAATTGTTCGAGGAAACTCCTTATCCTACTTTGAATCAAATAGTCGTCACTTTAAACAGCTAGTTTTCTGACTGAAAAAACGATTCAAACTATTCATTGATCACATCTAGCACACAATATTTTATTTTATCTAAATATGTGTTTTTGAGGAGTAAATATTATTAAACTAAAGGAGGAATTTAAATTAAAGATATTCCAAAATATTATTTATAAATACACTGCTGGCCACCGTACATGCAACAACACCCTGAAGAAAGCATGCAAATAACATGAAATTCACAACATGCATTAGCGGAGGTAAGACATGCAAATGATTAGAATATCAGCACAGACACACATCACGCGTGCCTGTGGCGCAACCTCAAAGCGCTATTTAAGACTTAAAGATTTCGACGATTTCAAGAGCGGCAGTTATGTTTTTCTTGTGGTTTTTAAAAAACGATCAGTTACGTCTCGTAGAAAACAGTGATCAGTTTTTGATCAAGTATCCGAGTTCGACAGAGGAAGGGTAGTGGCCTACCGAGATTGTGGATTATCTTTCAGTAAATCGGTAGTCGTGTTGGACGAAACGAAACAACTCTAATGCGGATATGTGACCGTTGGATGGGAGGGTACGACGGACCGACGTGGTTCATCGCATCTCCCCCAGTGCACCACTTTACGGGGGACAGGCAAATTGTGCGCATGGCAGTGACGGATCGCTTCAGTCACATCACGAACCATAGCACAGCACATTGAGTCTGTAACGCATCATTCAGTGTCTGCGCGTACCATTCGACGCCGTTCACAGCAGGTGGTTTTTCGCAAGACGTGCTTGCTTGGTCTACCCTTGACGCAGAACCACAGACTTCTCCACCCTGGTGCGAAAAAAGGATGGGGTGGCGAATAAATGAAGTTGTCTTTACTGACAGTCCACCTCCTCAACACCACGATGGTGGGATTCGAATCGGGGGCACCGTGGAGAGAGGATGCTAACGTGCGTTATACCGCCCCCCGGGCCCTGCACCAGGATTACGGTAGGGGGCGGTATTGGATATCCCCCGCATTCCTCTGTATGCATTGTCATTTCGAGCGCACATCTCCGAGATTTTGGGAACCGTTTCCTTCCCCCCTTTTGGGCGGCTCAACCAATTTTAACAGTATAATGCGGACCCCCGTGGTGTTTCTCCAAAGGTTCTTCGCCAAAACAGATTGAATTGTTCCCGGGCCCGGGTTTCCGGATTTTTCACCATAGAAAACATGTGGCCCGTGGTTGCTCAACTTGCCCCGATTACCCCCCAAAACCCACACCAGATCAACTTTTGAAACGTGTGGAAGTGTTTGGGCCCACTGTCCCCCAAAGAACACACCCAAAAGCTCTTTGTCAATGCCGAGGGTTTTGGCAGCGGTGGTCAACATGTTATCTGCAAAATAAATTTTTGTGCTATCTTTTGTCTTTCTTGGTGTTACATTTACGGTGGCCAGCAGTGTATTTTAAAATTGTTTTTATAAAGTTGTTTTAAATAAACCTTATTTCATTATATGTAAAAAAATTTCCCCCTCTATGTATTTTCATCCCTACAAAAAGAAGAAAAAAAAACTCCAATATTTTACAACCATAATAATTTCAATATAAGTGATTATTTTCAAACAAATTCTTTTAAAATTTAACCTAATACTTTTACAATTTTGAGAAATGTAGATTTTATTTTGGTTAAAATATACATTGTTACATAATGGACGTTGTTGGGTTAAAAACCTTTTTTAAATTTATGTAAGAATATGAGTTTCTTTTAAGCAATTTGTTGACGTTTAAAAAAAAGCTTAAAGTAGTTTATTACTCCCTTAAATTTTGTAGAAAAATAAAAATCTGTTTAAAGACCATGATGCGTAATATGTACTAAATCACTTTCATAGAGCGTTTTGAGTTATTTAAACTTCGATTCAACTATGATGTAATAAAAAAAAAATTAAGCATTAAAAAAGGGTTTTTCTTATACCTTTAAAGCAAGAATGATACACAAAAGCGACTACATGTGTTATATATTCACTTTTTATCTGTATTGGAATATTTCTTCTCTATGAAAATGAAATAAGGGAAAAGCTTTAAAAAAATTTTTAATTTATTTGGTAATTAATTTATTTAATCTTTTTCATCATTTATAGATCCGATTTAATTTTAAATTTTTCTCGTAACAAAAAAGGGTTTCCGACTCCTCTTTTTTTTTCAAATTTTTTTTTTTTCTTTTATTTAAATTCTTTTTTTACACGGCAAAAAAAATAAGAAGCTTTTAAAAATCTGGTGTATCCGGATATACCTTATTGATAAAACATCTCAAATGCCTTCCTTTAATTTATTACCCCTTTAAAAATCAATTGTTTGCTTAATTTTAAAAATTCGTGGTAATTTTTTAGAAGAATACTATGATATAATGAAACGGGAAAAAAAATGATTACTTATTATATGATGCCCCGAAAAGTCGGATGTCAAATTTCTTAAACATTCTTCGTTAATACAATGCGGTCAGGTGTACAATTCTGTGAGTCAGTCTCTGGGGAAACACTTCATAGAAAAAAATGCTTTTCTCATATGGGTTTTCACCAATAAAAAAATTTCCCAACGTCTCTTCTCGTTTAGCATTAACTGATCACAAAAAAAATTTTAGAGATAATAAGTCAGCTCTTCCTGAGTAATATTTGAAGATAAGAGATATTGGTAAAGGGAAATTTTAAATTTTTAAAATTTTTAAAAAAATAAAAAAAAGGCGATTCACCACTTAGTTTCTTATTTTAATTTTTTTTTTTCAATTTCCTCCAATTTATTTATTTAGCTGAATGTCAGTAAAGAAATTTATATTTTTGTTGTAATAGTATTTCACCTATATTATTTCATTTTGGAAACATTTCATAAGTAAGATTTTTTATTTAATACTTATACACAAATTAAGACTGGTGAAACATATTTTTGAAATTATAATGACCGTAAATTTAATTTAAGATTTGCTAGTGTAATTCAAAATTTGAAATGCAATTTAACTAATGGTTCCTAGGCTAATATTTCTGGAATGTCCGTAAAATACTAGAAATTTCCTTTTAACTCTGATATATATCTCCACATGTGTCAAGAATATTTTAATAATATAATAGAAAAGAATTAAAAAAACTTTTGAATTTTGAATTAAAGAAGGAAGATTTTATTTTTTCTAGTAAATATAAAAATATTTCCCACAAATATTGTGTCACTGTTAAAAATCAAAAAAAATTAACATTTTATTTTATTGAAATGATACAAAATCATCTTTATCTTGAATTACGAATATAATTGCGCAAAAGAAGTGTAGCTAAATTCTGTAATATTTTATTCTTGAAGTACTTTTAAAGTATATACTTCATAAAAGATTCTTCTATTTAAAAGAGATATTTAAGAGCAAATATATTTGTAAATGCTTGAAAATATTCCATTGGTAAAAACTTTTCTCTTACATTTGAAAGGTGAAGCATTTGCCTTTGTATAGAATTAGAAAAGTTAAGAATAAGAAAAATTTTTCCCTTGAATAACTAATCTTGCTAACTTAAAATTAGTGATTTCTATTTAAAAAAATTTTTTAGAAAAAATTAATCAAAAAATTATACCGTTGGATTTTTCTCAAACAATTTGCATAAGTGAGAAAGTATTATTTATATAAATCTATATTGGGCTCTTAATTATTGGTTGTGAGGAGTTTTAATTGCTATAATATACTTTTACAGTTTTTATTTTTTATAATATAATTTTAAGTTACAAAAGGAAAGAAACAAGCATTCTTAAATCTTAACCTAAGAGAAACGCAATTTTTTGAATAAAAAGAGCACTTCTTTTCTTATTTTAAGAGTGACTAGATCTACGTTTTTTTTCTAGGTTCTCTACAGGTTCTTGATATGGCGAAAACATTGATGTTCCCTTGTCTTTGATCCTTTCTCAAAGCCAAGTGATACAGTGTGCACAGTAAAAATGAGGTGCCTATGGCTTATCTTGTTCGCCAGTTTCACATCCAAAATAATGTTTAGAAGCAATTTAAAGAAAGGGAATAATTCTTCTTCAGCGAGTCGAGCTTATAAATTCTCCATAAATACAACAAAGCTATCAGAAGAATAACAAGCTTACGGGACCTTTTTAATACGCCAATTATATGTTTCACTCTGTTCAAAGATGTATTCTCAATAAGCGATAAAATCTTGACCATATCATGTCTGATGAAACTTATCTTGACACGTGAATGCCTTACTCCAGTGGTGCTCCAACTGTGTTCCACGGAGCCCTGGGGTTCCACAAGGCATATTCAGGGGTTCCACGAGTCACAATAAAAAAATCGAAAAGAAACTTATAAATATGTGTGAAGAATGGATCCACGTTTTCTGAAGATTGTATAATTACAAGTATCTAAACCTCGTCCAAATAATTAAAATCGAAAATTCTATATAGTTATATATAATATCTTTATTTTGCAATACTTTCTAAACTTTTATTATAATTAACAAAAGAATATTAAATCGCGCGCGTTTTATCTTTATGTGCATACTTCCTACTAGATTGTGAGTATTCTATTGTTTACTATCTTGGCTTCCACGAAATAATTTTATACTCCTTAGTTAGCCCAATGTCTTGCAATACTGAATAGTTTTTTCTAATGGAAAATACACATTTTTGCATTTGTGGTGGAAATCATCCACCTATATAAAGAAGAAGAGGAAGCGACATATCAACAGATTCTATGTTAAAATCTAAATTTAAGGTGTCCAACTACGTTCGAAACCGTGATTTTGCAAAAGCGTATAAATGGATACTATTTATGGTATTTAGTGTCACTTAGATTAGAAAATGGATATAAAATTGTTTTAAGAATAGTATTACAATAAGAAATTATTTAAGTACAATATTTTGACAAAAATGAACATAGAATGAATTTTCAAATTTCTTTTTCGAAAAATGCTCCTATTATAATAATATTTTGCCTGTCTATAGCTCAGACCTCTGTACAGAGGCGCAAGTAGGAGAAAGTATATAACTTAGAAATTGGGTTTATCCATGTTTTACAACAGAGGGGAGCAATTTTTAAGAAAAAACGGCGATAATTATTTCAATTGGTTGTAACTCTGAAATAATGTGAATTTTTCAAAAATCATAGTTAAAGCCTCTGTACAGAGGTCTGAGCTTTATACAGGTAAAAAAATTATTATAATATAAGCATTTTTTCACAAAGGAGAATATTTTGGGGAAAGGTTATTCGAAGTTAATTTTTTTCCGAGATACTGTATGTAAATAATTTTTCGTTGTCAAAATTTGCTAAAAAAAATTTTATACGTGTATTCTAATCTAAGTGACACTAAATATTATGAAAATAATTCATTTATGTGCTTTTTAAAATCACGGTTGGATACTTTAAGCAAGAACAGCTCCTGAATGTTCTTTTGCGAATTATCTTTCAAAATACACAGTTTTTTTACACAGCTATAGACATTTTAATGCCATTTAGATCCTAGTTACTAACAGGGCGTAGTTACCACCATATCAATGACACAGAGCCCCCCAAATTACAGGAGCACCCAAAATGTGCAAGCAAAAATGTATATTAAGTTATCAGAAAACAGTCCCTAAGGAATTTTGATACAGGGCCCACTTTTATGACTATCTACGCCATGGTTACTAAATATAATTTATGGGTAGGTGACACTTAGGTCACAAATTAATAACTAAGGT
>BMAV01027796.1:0-18622 GCA_019973955.1 Trichonephila inaurata madagascariensis | reverse complement strand
TTTAATTTTTTTTTTTTCCCCTCAAAACATTTACATTATATAAAACGAAGTACATGGTTGTTAATTCTGCGCGTAAGAGACATGGCGAATTATCTTGAACGTTGGCACTTTTGCGATGATATGCAAGTAAACACAATAAATGCAAAAAGAATTTAGATTTTCGAAGTAAAGTGGTAAAAACTTCATAAAATGTAGATTAAATAATATCTAAGATGGAAAAAATGAAATTTACAACTTATAAGTATCACATTTTTAGATCCCTTTAAATTTGATTTGATATATATTTGTATGTTAAAAATTCGTATTGGATACACAAACCATAAAATAAAAACGATACATACTCATATTTGACCCATTAAAACTCATACATGAGTGCATTACGCACTCATTTTGCTGTTATATACTCAAATTTGATCCAGTAACAGGTTCAAAAATGAGTATGTGATGTTTACAATTTTGAGTACGTAGTCGTTGCCAAAGATAAGAATGGGCTATTCTCAAATTTGAGTATGTTTGCATCGGAGCTATTTTGAGTATGTGACGTATTTAAAAGTGAGTATTTTGTACTCAGTTCAGAATACCGGTTTTTCGCAGTGTAAGCTGAATCGCGGGTTTACTTGGATTCATTCGGTTTACTCGTGCTCAGGTTGGTGACGCTAGATTAGTTTTGAAGTGAACATTTTTTAGGCGCGTGTTTTCTTTTTTGAGTAAAAATTTCAAGCCCACTTTTTCCGCGTGAATTTTTATATATTTTATTTAAATATTATTCTTATGCAAACCAGTTCCTCTCAACTCCAGCCAGTGAACGAGAGACGAGAAGCTAAAATAATTGCAAAAAGAGATTATTTTTAAGTAGGAGATCGAATATAAACAGAAATGAAACATGACATCTATTTTTTGATTCAGAAAAAAGAACATTGAGGCACAAAAAAGTTTTTAAAAGAATTAAATTCCAAAATTATGATGGAGTTATTTGCCAAGAAAGATGCTACTATTTTATAATTTATATAGTAATGACAACTAAGGGCCGTGGGTAGCCTAGTGGTTAGAGCATGAAACTCCAGACCGGAACGCCTGGGTTCGATGCCCGATGCCAGCAAATACCCTCTGAGTACACACGGAGTACGTGTTCGTTAAATCAGTAGGTCCAAGAGTCTTGTGGGTGGTGGTCGCAGCAGGAAACACAACTGCAGGGGACTGGAAAATATATTCCTCCCCTCCAGTTCCATGCCTAAATTGTGGAGGTGGAAATAGGTGGTGTCGTCATCTATCGTAAAGAAGTCCAACCGGTCTCAAGCTCTCGCAACATTCATTCCTTCTATTTGGGAAGGACTCGAAAACAACATCTAAGAGATTACGAGAAAATAAAAGAATTAGTTGTGAAAGTGTGCGAAATATCGCCTCTTGTTTGTTTAGAGAATATTGAGAAAAGGGCATAAGTTTTCTTAGCCTTACCTAGTTCACGAGGTAATATAAACATATAAGCATATCTACTTTAATAATTTACATATGAATATTGTTACGTAGATCCAAGGTTTCGATGATTTTATGCAAAACAATCACAAAGAAAATAAACAGTTCCTTAAGAGCGATACGAATTCATTATCAAAAATCCAATCCTTTAAATACAGGATTCAGCGGCAGTATTCACAAGGTAAATATATCCAAAGGTCTTCACACCTTCAACAGCAATCAAACACAATAATCAGTGTTTAAAAATACACGTAAGTAAAGATTAATCACAAGCACAACTGAGCTAATCGCCAGTCAAAACAATCCTCACTATTCGCTGGTTTAATCAAGACTCCTCGCCGTACCGGCGAGCATCATATTTATAGGCGCGACAAAAACTTCCAGAAATATAACCGCTCGTGTCATTGAACGTGTCACAAGTGGAGAGATCCACTACTTTCTAGAAGATTCCAGAGGGTCTAGAAGATTCCATATATTTTCCTCCCCTCCAGTTCCATGCCTAAATTGTGGAGGTGGTGTCGCCATCTATCGTACAGAAGTCCAACCTGTCTCACAATCTCTGTCAACATTCATTCCTTCCTTTCCTGGAAGGGCACGGCAACAACTCAAAAAGATGATAGAATTCAGCAACAAATTAAGTCACTTGTATTTTAAAATATTTTTTTTTAATTTAGACGCAACATAATTTTTATCAATTCACACTCAAAACATGGCTCTATGTGCAATGCTTATAAAATACAATCACAGTTACGAAACTTATTTTTATATTGATGGGACAAGAGCTCTCTCTCTCTTCGCAAGATCGTGAACAGTTCGTTCACTTCAATTCGTTTTTAGACGTGGACGGTTTTTTTTCACAACAATAACAATACATTTGGGAAGTGCTTCTTCTGGGCAAATAAAAAGGAACAAGAACATTCGAAAGCTTAAAAAAAAAAGGTAATATTTTCGTCTGTTACTTAAAGAAATGCAAACCACGGATTGAAAAACATTTTTAGTATAAGGAGTTCTAAAAAACTTACCGCCTAAAATTCTCTTACCAGTGCTGCACGACATCTTATGAGACGAGTGCCCCCTCTAAAATAGTGTGTTAGCTTAATAAAAGCTTTTAATTAAAAAACAAATCTCAGGATGTTGAAATAAATTTTATTTTAGAACAACTACAATGTAAAATATATTTCAAATTTTCTTTAATTATCCAGGTAATTTTTTATCTATTTGAAAATGAGTTATACAAATACATTATGGTGGAATTTTTTTTTATGTATTTAACATATTTCCTTATGAAGGCCTAAGAATGTATAAATGTCGCCCTACTTGAGACATCAGGGCAATTTTATTATTTTTAAGAAAAAAATAAATAATAACATATTTTCCACATTATGCTATTTATTATTTTTTTAAGAAAAATATTTATGTGTTTTATAATTATTAAACGAATAATACACAGAACAAGTACAAATAAACTTAACCAGACATTTTGATTTTCTTCAAAAAATATTACAAATATCGCTATATTTTCGTAAGTGTCTAAATGCTTTGTAATATTCTTGTTGATTATCGAACGGAAAATATTGTTTTATTACAAAACGTACACGAGCTAAATTTTGGAAATTCAATATTAAGATGATTATCACACTTTGGGTCGATTAAATTTATGATTTGTCACGGTATAGGGAAGATCTTAATGTAATTAGGTTGTTGTTGTTTCTAGTCACAGATTGTCTAGTAATGCTAATCAATCTACATGAATCCAAAAAATTCTAGAAATTCTAAAAATAGAAGAGCATCCAGAAGCCGTAATTAGGTATGTGTGTTTTAGTTACTAAAATCAACATCTTTGCCATGCACCTTTTATAGCGTATAAATATGATTTTGCTTACAGCTCATTAAAGAGAGAAAATCCAATATTAAAAAAGAAATTATATATAAATAAACATTTAAAACAACAGCGCCATTTTTTCGTTCTTTTTCTTTATTATTCTTTTGTACAGAAACAAAACTGTTGCCACTCACAAGACATATTTTTTTTTAAATGTCATTATTATAAGAAATAAATAAAACATTTACGATGACGTCCCTGTTTCGGATTACTTCAGACTGCGTGTGGAATTCAAGCGTGCAACATCCTCCCCAACCTGGTTTAACTCCAGGAGGATGACCAGTTGTACAGGTTGGGCGAAAATGCGCCCATTAGTACGCATCGCACAAGTACGGACTTTCTCGTTGCGACCAAAAATTAACTCCTCCAATCGTACTGTTTTCCAGGTGTGTAAGGGTGAAATGTCTTCTTGCAATAGGACAACGTCCCCAATCCGGAGTTTGGAAGACTTTGGGTTGCCACGCATTCGGTGAACGATACGCAATAATGATTAGTATTCTGTCGACCATTTCTTCCAAAATTGATTTAATAAATCGTGTTGGTGTTCAAAGATGCGTGTAAGTCTTCTCTCTGAGGATTCTTGATCCGATGAATTTTAGTCAATTTTTGACCAGCTTAACGACCTCGTTAGATCCAAAAATTAGAACGTAGTTTACAGAGAACTATTCTCACAACCAAGTGATAAAGTCATATGGGGGTGTAACGAATAAGCAATTGGACAAAAGGATAGGATCCATTCAAGCAAAATTGAATGTTTAGTTTCTGTTGCTAGATTCGCAAATTTTCTAGTCGTAATATGTTATCTTGTAGAAACGGGTTAAAACGAGAGTTCTTAGATTTTGCAGAGAATGACTTGGCATTTTTCAGGGAGTCAATTTTAGCTGCAAAACATTGCTGTTGTATTGTTTGATTCCAATACTTTTTAGCCTTTTTAAATACATCCGATGTAAAATCTGAAGATATGCGTGGTTATGATTCGCAGTTGTGCAAAGTGTTGTTATACGAATAATTCTTACGTAAGAGCTAAAATGAGGAACATCTATGGTAGGTTTAAATGAAGTAGTGCATAAATATTAAGGTTTGACATTTCGTGTTTCGGTAATTGTTAAGGACACATCTTCTTCACATGAATAAATTTTTGGCCAGTTGTCTTTGAGTTCTATCAGCCATTCTGGTCCGTTCCGTTACAAATCTAAGATAGAAAGCCTAGCTGGAAGAATGCCTCGTGAAAGATATTCTGCTAGATTCTGAATTCCAGGGAAATGTTGATACTGTGTTGGGGTAGTGTACTGTAGAATTTAAGTGACCCTTTTGCAGACAAATGTCTTCCATTTGTTAGGATTGCTGCGAATTTACCCTAAAACAACTTGAGAATCACTC
Organism: Trichonephila inaurata madagascariensis; assembly: GCA_019973955.1. Classification (NCBI taxonomy): domain Eukaryota; kingdom Metazoa; phylum Arthropoda; class Arachnida; order Araneae; family Nephilidae; genus Trichonephila; species Trichonephila inaurata. The sequence goes on along the minus strand of BMAV01027796.1, from coordinate 13,887 downwards.
CACAATGTTATATTTGACTGATGGACGTTGGTTTCAGCTCAGAAGTATCGCAGAGGCCACTAATGGCTTGTAATACTGCTATTGTTCAAAAGGTGGAAATTCTGTTATTAAAAGATCATCGCTTGACCGTGCGAGAAACTTCTGAACAAGTTCAGATCAGTACAAGGTTTCTACATTCAATTTTGTATGATGATGCACAGAGTCTCTTGCGAAATTTGTTCCTAAGCTTGGAGGAACAGAAAAACGCCTTCTTTCTGTTTGTTAGGACCTATTGGACACTTAAAGCTGAACCTGACTTCTTGCGACTTCAGGATGTTCCCGAAAACGAAAATGTCATTGAAAGATTCCCGTTTTCAGAGTAGAGATGAGATAATACAGAACGTGGAGGTGGAGTCAACAACATTCGAAAAGACGCCTTCCAGAAGTGATTTGGAATATGAAAGGAATGCTGGGCTAGATGTATGAAGGCGCAAGGGACTTACTTTGAATTTTATTAGGATCCCAATACCGTAAAGTAACTAAGACACAAGATGTCGAACTTTAAAAAATGCATTTAAATCTGAATGTGTTTTTTTTTTCGAAAAGCTTAAACGGGCACAGCGATTGCTCAAAAAGTTTTTAAAATAATTTGCTAAAGTTTTTTGTGAATGCTCTGTATAACAGTAGAAGTATTTTAACATTCAAATTTATCAATCACTGTTTTATTGCAGTTCTTTGTGTGAAAATAATCACTGTTTTTTTAAGCAATTTCATGTAATAACTAAGATAAAGTGCTTGAGTTTTTGTAATTCACTATCATGTGACTATTCACATGAATTAACCTCATTGCTTTTGCTCAACTACCTAGCAGCACGCGCTTGATTGAGGACAAATCTGTGTCAATGACGGTGACATTATAATTAATTGGATAAATTATGAAGATAAACAAGAAGTATCACATTCTCTTTAGGAGCGGATAAAATATGTGATGGGATCCAGCCTTCTAACAAGTCGGAGTAAAGCATTTTCTTGAAATAGATACCAATTCCGAAAGGAGTTAGAAATTCCAAAAAGAGCTTTGATCATGCATACCTGGTTATCACGACGTTTACAAGCCACTGACCAACCGACCGTCATCTCACTAAGACTTATCATTTACTTTAAGGTGCCAAAAAATAAATCAATTGAAATTGTATCTTTAAGTGACGAAAGCGATTTTGAGCTAATTCATCACAGAAAGATGCATGCTTTGAATTTCAACGAGTAGCAGTGAATTATGTAAGTGCATTTTGAAAACTTTTTTCCATGCTTTTTATTAGAAATAAAATGTTTTTACAATGTTTTTTAAAATTCCTACTTATATCAACATAGAAATATTTATTTTAGCCATTTTTTATTAAACAGTTACAATTAATAAAAATTGAATGTACATATGACAGAATCACAACCCAAAGTGGAAAAGAATTTTTTAATTATCATTAAAGTTTTTCGTATTGTTTTTCAAAACAATCGTGCATTTTTTAAATTTTTCAGTTTCAACTGGAATCTTTAAAAACGTGAAAAAAAAAAAATCTTTTAAATTTTTTGACCCAATCGCAAAAAATGAAACCAACGTTGCTGTATCTAAATTTCCCTTAAAAGGGGGTTCAAAATTTTGCCCCAAAAAAACTCATTTTTCACTTTTCCCTTTTTTATAAAATATAAATTTCGCTTCTAATGATCCCAAAATTTAAAACCTAGGGCAGTGAAAGTGTTTTTTGTTAAAAATTTTTTTGAAAATTTTTTACCCAGTCATTTTAAAAAACAAATTTTATTTCTCTTTAAGCCCCAATTTCACTATTTTTTTTTCATTATTTTTAAAATTTTGAATAAAAAACCGATTTAGTAGAAGAAATAAGGAAAGTTTTTGTTTACTATTTGAATTGTGCTGTTTGTTTAATTTTTAAAAAGATTTTAAGTGGTTTTTCTGTCGCTGGATGTCCTTTTTAAGGGCCCAAAAGCGGAGCCCCAAACCCCATCATAGGGTTAAGGGTTTCCCAGAAGCGCCCTTGGTAAAAAAGCCTTTTTGGGCCCCGTTAAAACAGTGGAAAGGGCAGGGGCTAAAAACACTTGGAGAAACAAATTTTTGAGCTGGAAAAGACCACCCCTTGAAGGGTAGAAGCTTGTCTTGTGTTTGGGTTTTGAAGGGGTTTGGTTTAGATTGGCTCCCCTGAATTTAAATGAGGGGGAAAAAATTTGAATGGGAAGTTTTCCTTTTTGGGTACCGATTAATTAAATAAGAAGCAAAAGGGAATTTTAAAAAAATTTTAGAAATAATAAAAATTAAAAATTTAGAAGTTACCCCCAAAGGGCAAATGAAAGACTTTTATTACGGGGGAATTGTAGGAGTCAAAGGAGAATTCCCCTTGGCCCTTTTGGGGGTTTTTAATTAAATTTTAATAATTTTTCCATTTTAAAAAATTGTAACAAAAATTAGTAAGTGGAAAAGAACCCAAAAAATTTGGTTTGCGATTTTTCTTAATTAAATTTTTAAAAGTGGGAAATTTTTAAAAAAGATTTGTAATATCTGAATTTCTTTTTGTACATATTTGCGTTAACAATCATACGAATGGTTTTTTTTTAAATTTCAAAGCATTTTTTATATAAGTATTAGCGGCATACCCCCTCACAGGACAACCGTAACTCAGAAGGGGCCAAAACGGTTGTATAAGAAGTACTTTATTTTCAGTAGTCATTGTGGGAAATTCCCCAAATTAAGAGGTATTTAATTTTAAACTTTCCCAAAATTTTTTTTTGTTTTATATAATGTGTTTTTTTCCAAGTGAGTTTGTTATCCGGGAAAAAAAACCCAGGGAAAATTGTTTTTTTGAGACCATTGGGTGGTGTGGAGTATAGTGGGCGGCGTTTCGGTTTCCCCTTTTCCTTTAAAAAAAGGGTCCCGCAACTGTTTGTCAACATTAAGTTTTTTTTTTCCATGTATTAAAGTATGTTTCTAGTAGCTGTAGGTGATTATTTAGTCCCTTTTTTAAAAATATATTTGTGATTTTTGTGTTTTCGTAGCAAATGCAGGTATCATCTGCATAAATATTAAAACTGGTCTGTGGATTTTGTTGGTATGTCTTTTTTAAAATATTAAAAAATTTTGGGCCCCAAAATAAAACTACCTTGGGGGGCCCCCAAAATATTCACATTATATACGTTTAAAAAAATTATCTTTAACTCGCACTTGATACGATCTGTTATTAAGTTAAGTGTTAATTATGTGAATTTAAGCAGGGGGGGTTTATAAATTATTAGTTTGAAATTGCCACTGATCCAACCCGATCGAACGCCTTTTGGATATCCAGAAAGACGGGTCCCGTGGAACTGTTCCCCCTGAAACCAGACGTAATTTTTCTCCCCCGGGCAGCCTGAGTAGGGGGGAAAATGGGGAGGCCTTTTTAAAACCAAATTGATATGGGGTTTTTAAAATTTGTATCAGAAATAAAAGGTTTAACCTTTCTAAGAATGTGTGTTCTGCCATTTTACCAAAGGGGGGATAGAAGAGAAAATTGGGCGAAAACTAGTTCCAAAAATGATTATTTTTTTTCCCGGTTTTTTGATTGGGGGAAAATTATTGCTTTTTTAAAATTTTTTTTTTAAAAAAGTTTTTAACTTTTTGAATCTTGTTTTTTTAAGTAGGTGGAATTGGAAAGCTTTTTAGTGGGAATTTTTTTAAACCCTTTTATTAGTAAAACATATCCGAACCTGGAGATTTATTATTTTTAAATTCCTTGCAAATTCCCTAACTTTTTTCCCGGTCCCTAGGGGGAAAAAGGAAAAGGAAGGGGGGTCAGGGAAAAATTTTTCCCAGAGTATTAGTTACAAAATGCGTCAATATTAGTAAAAAATTTTTTTGGTCTTGGGTTTATCGGGGAAATTATTCTGGAAAGTTTCCCGCGGGGGTACATTTGGGTTTTCTCGACTGTAATTCAGTACCATTGAGGGGTGGAATATCGGAGCGCTTTTTTCGGAAAAAAATTTTTTTATTGCCATAAGGAGTTATCTTGTGTATTCCCCTTGCTTTTAATTTTGTTTTTCCCGGTTTGACGAAATTTTTTTTTCTTTTTAAACCTTTTCTGTAGCTATTATAATTTGTTTTGTGTTTGGGTTTAGTGTGTTTTTATATGTTTTTTTGGCTTTATTTTTTTAAATCTTAGAAAAATTTTTGGGTATGTTATGGAGGTATTTTCTATTCCCTTTTTTTGATTGGTTGGGGGGGCATTCGTGGGGGCGAAAAACTTCCGGTAAACAAATTGGGTTTTTTTTTTTTCCCCGAATTTCTGGGGGTTTTAATTTTTTATGTAGTCCAAAAAATTTGGGAAAATTTTTTTTTAATGACTCCGGAAAAAATTTTGACCCCACAGGTGGTAACTGCTCTAGAGTTATCCTTGTGAATATTGGAGTTAAAAAAAAAGTTAAAATTACTGGGCTATGATTTGAAAAAAAAATTCCGGGAAATTTAAAAGGATTGTTTTTAGGTTTTGGTTTTTTATTAGTGCAAAAATCTAATGTATTTGAAAAATTATGCCCGAATCTAGTCGGGGTATCTGGGAAAAAAAATTTTAATATCCCAAAAATCAATAAAATTTTAAGTTTTATTCCAAGAGGGGGAAGGGTTTTGGGGAAAAAACAGTTCCACGCATTTTTTGTGTGGCATTAAAAAAATTCCAAAAAACCCACAATTACTGTTTATCTGTAGAATATTTTTCCCAAAACTAGTGTGGGAAAAGCCTATTGTCAGAGCTTGGGGATATAAATACTAGTGATTGTGAGGGGGTAAAAAATTTTTTGGGGGTTTAAATTTTAACTATTTTTGCTTCAGAGTACTGAAGTTGGGGTGTTTGGGGAAAAAGACTTAATGAATTTTTTAAATTTAAAAAAAAGGGGGTACCACCTTGAGCATGTCCTTCCACCCACGATCATTTCTGTTTAAAAGGGGGGTAATTGGCAATTTTGATGTTGTGAGATGATCTCAGTTTTGTTTTTTTGCACTAGTTTTTATAATGTCGGGGTGTACTTTTTGTACAAATAGTTTGAATTCTACTATTTTTTAAAAAGCCGTTTTTCATTCCATGAACACAAACTCAGGCCAATCAAAAAAGCGACTAATCATCGTTCAATTAATGCCTCAAACAGGGCGCTTTTAAATTTTTTTTTTCCTGGTTTTTGAATTTTTAGGGTTTGAGGGGTGGGGGGAAAACCTGCATTTAATTTGTTGAGTAAGCATTGAGAGGGCGAGAATTGTTTGTTGGAGTGTTGAAAAATGAAGTTGAGGTCCATCGTTCCGCTATTTGTATTTTTAACAGTTATGGGGGGTGGGGGGCTTGATTGATTGGCCCCGGTTTTTTTACCAATCAGCAGGGGTTTCCTTTTGGGGTGTGGTGCCATCTGTTGACTTTTTTCTTGGGGTTAGAAAATGGCGGTTGTGGAATGGGGATTCCTGGTCTAATAATGCTGTTAACTGTGTTAGTGTATGTGTTATTTGTTTTCTTTGTGCCTTTACGAGGTTTTGGGGAAAATTGGGGGAAAAAAGGGAAAATTATTCTCTAGCTACATTTACTAAAAATTTTAAAATTTGGGCCAAAAATTTCCCGGAATTTTTTCTTTTTTAAAAATTTTTTTACACAATCCCCCGTTTTAAAAAAAAATTTTAAGAAAAAAATTTTTTTTGCATTCACAGTCGAAGGGGGGAAGTGAAAAGCATTTTTAAAAATTTAAAAATTTTTTTTTTCAGTCAAGTGGCTAAAATCCTGTATGGATTACAGCAGTTTTCTTGAAGAATATGGAAATATAAATGAAATTATAAATAATACTTTATTGTCTGAAGCTATAAAAATATCTGTTGTATGTAAAGAATGCAAAAATAATAGCATTTCAATTATTTTTGTAAAGAAAAGTTCAAGGCTTGGCCACAGAATTTGTGAAACTTGTGGATTCAGCCAACCATTTCTAAATACTGATATATATAGTTTCATGTAATGGAAAAGAGTCTAAGCATTATGAAAATACCAGGCTTTCATATGTAATGAGATGTATTGGTAAAAGGTAAGTCTTCTGCTAAAGTTTTGTGTGGAGTTATGAATTTACCAACTCCATCGCAAAGATTTAATAAAAAAGAATCAGGGTTAGATACAGCTGTAGAGACTATGGCTATGGTGAGTACGCAAATTGCAGCTAAAGAAGCCGAAGATATCAGCGGACATTCTGATATACCAGTTGCTATTGATGGTACTTGGCAAAAGCATGGGCATACGACTTTGAATGGCGCTGTCATTGCAAAAAGTGTTTATACCGGCAAAGTGCTTGATGCTTCAATTTTATCAAGATTTTGTAAGTGCCCCAACAAAATGCATAATGAGAACTGTAAGGCTAATCATTTTGGAAATAGTGGAAGTATGGAAGTTTCAGGAGCCATCGAAATCTTCCAACGCTCTGAAAATTTGTATTGTTTGCGATATACCAAATTTTTGGGAGATGGTTACTCCAGAGCGTAAAAAGCAGTTAACGAGATGCAGCCGTATGGAGATACATTTATTAAAAAACTGGAATGTTGGCTATGTCGAGAAACGGATGGGGACTCTACTACGAGCTTTAAAACTAAAAATGAAAGGCAAGACTTACAGACGCTGAAATTGATAAACTGCAGCGTAATTATGGATTGGCTATCAGAAACAATACCAATAATATTAATTCAATGAAGCGAGCCATTTGGGCTACATATTTTAATAAAACATCTACAGATGCATATCCACAACATGCTCTGTGCCCAACAAACGAAGATACCTGGTGTGAATATAACCGAGCAATTACAACAGGCGAAGTATATAAACACCAGAACACCCCTTGCCATCAGAAGTATACAATTGTATAAAAAGTTACAGTTATTTTTTCAAATCCCTGTAAATTATATTAATTTTCAAATCCTAACCTCCTTGCAAAATGTTACAGGTAAGACACAAAACTGTAACAAAAGGTAAATCATAGTATGGTCACGGAAAACGAAAAACATTTTGTGCAATTAAACACTTTAAAAAACTGGAATCGGGAAGTATTGCCCCCTATAATCAAGGTAATATCCAAATGTCAGTTTTTAAAAAGGGGTATATTTCAGGTTTTTATACATCTCGACAAGGGAAACAGCTGATGGGGAAAACACAAAAAGAAAAATTTGACTTTTTACAAAATTCTAAAAAAAGGGGGGAAAAAAAAAAGACATAAGAAATGTATTTAGAGGATAAGCAGAAAAAGAAAAAAACTAAGCTGTAGGAACTGGTATGCATTAATTACAAGAAAATGTTTTACAAAAAATCCATTTTTCCACAACTATCTTTTTTCTTGATAAAGAACATTTTTCCTAAACTACTGCATTTAACGCTTATAACTTTGCATAGTTAAAATTTCCTCTAATATATACTTTAATAAAAGGGGTTTTTTTAAAAAATTTTCTGACTTAATTTATAGCATTAAACTTTAAAAAATCTCACTGTTTTAAAAAAAACACGTATTGCAGAAAAATTTTTTTTTTTTTACTTCACGCAGCATTTTCCTATCTCCGAAATGTTAAAATGACCAATTTTAAGGAACTTTTTTAAAAATTGGCAGGTTTACAGCTGAATTTTTTTTTACTTGTATTTTTTTATTAATTTAATAGGCTTTTTTAAAAATTTTTTGATTAGTTTTTTAAAAATTATATTGGGTAACATAAAAATTTTTTAAAACGGTAAAAATTTTTGTACATTTTAATCCATAAATTTTTTTTTGAAACATTTTTGACAAAATCTCTATTAAAATATTTATTTGTATAAATTAACACGAAAAGCCGGCTATAAAATAATATTATTTAAAAAAATGTTCCTTTTTGTTGAAATTTACAGTTTTGAGAAATAGAGATTTAAAGAAAAAAACTTACTTTAACAAATGCATCCCAGAACTATAACTTGAATTGCTGGTTCATCTAAGTTTTTTTCCCTTTCTTTTAAAATTGTTTGTTTTTTTTGGTTTTTTGGTTCATTGAAAAACGCTTATTTTGCTTTTTTTAATCGCATGATCTACATCTTGCAACGCTCGACTTTTGTAAAATCCAGGAGTTGAATGGTTAATATATCTAAAATTTTAATTTATAAAAAACCTCGATTCTATAAAGAAAAGCCTATGACCCTTTTTTAAAGTTACTAGTTTTAAATAGAAAATACTATTTCCCTTTTCACTAAAATTTTGAGTTTTTCAAACAAGCATTAGATAAAAGTTAAGATAAGATCAAATACTTTTTATGCAATTCCTAATTTAAATATATATAAGTGTTGTGTTTATCTTATATGTGTAACCTTTCATTTGGGATATTATAACACACCACAAGTCACCTCCCAGGGGCATAAACCGTGTGTAGATTAAATCGGGGGTTTTGCCCCAAAATATACCCTTAAAAGCTTCCTTATGGCGACAAGTTTACTGAGTTGTTTTGAAACCAAAACGTTTATTTTTTGCAATTTATCTATTTCTCATCTGTAAAGTATTGCCATCTAAAAATTTTTTTTCCTTTGGGTCTTTGCCTTTTAATTTTTTTACCTAAGTTGTGTCCAAAACCTTTTTCAACCCCCAAAAATTCTAATTTTAATGTTGCATCTCTTTAAAGTTTAGATTCTAAAACTGCTTTGCATGCTTTAATTCCCATATAGTTCAAGTATTGTGTTATCTAAAATTGTGCAATGCCTTTGAGCGATGGAAGATACAAAATGCACCTTCAACTTCCCTTCCCCTATTTTTCCAACGTCATTTTCTGAACATTTTTCAAGTAATAGCCGTTAAAATTCATAATTTCTCGAAATATTTTAGCATAAAAATTTTCACAGTGTCCCCCAAACTGCTGTAACAGTACATTTTCAGAAGTATGGGCCTTTTTTTCCCGGTACCATCGTAAGCGGTACATTTGGACCCCCCTTTTTTTTTATTACTGCATTATTGTTTCAATAGAGCTAACGTCATAAACCTTTGGGTCTTTCTATTTGCGTTATTTAATTTATGCATGGACTCCAAAACCACTTTGGAGGTGCAAATTATAACTCCGCAAAATATTTTTCTTTTTCTTTTTAATATAACCTCATAAATAAAAGCCTAGTGTTCACTTTATAATTTTTGATCTTTTTTTAAATACGCTTTAGTAAACTTGGGTATTAAGAAATGTTTTTAAAAAACACCACAAAACCCCAAAATAACAAATTTTTTTGCCAAATCCCGATTTGGCAACCAAAAATGTGTCCTTTTTTTTACATTTTTTTTGAAAATTTGTTTTAAAGCACAAGAAAACATACAATGTCAGTCATTTCACAAAACCAAATGAATCTAAAAAAAAAAAAACTCTTTATTAAAATTACCTAACACTTTCAAATTGAATTTTTATGTTCAATTGTCTGCTGTTATGCAACATTTAATTCCTCGAAGGTTTTAGTTTTTTGACCTATTTTTCCAAACTTTCGTTTTTTAAGTGTTTTATTTTTAAACAGAGGCATATTTATAAAATATTTTTGATAAAAAAAACGATTCTGCACAATAGCAAAAATTCGTTATAAAAACAGCATGTGCTCTTCATTGAACGACTTCCCAAATAAGCTACCACAAAGTAAACAAACAGCTACAACTATTCACTTCACTTCTTTCCTGAATAAGCTGCTGATCAAAATGAATTATTTTGATCAATTTAAACTATTTTATAAGGCTGAAAAGTAGCATGTGTCTTTTGTTTTGATTTGAAAGGGGCGTGGCAGTCAGCTATTTTAGGGTTTGACAAATGTAAACAACTTTTTAAAAAAATATTAAAAATACTTCTAATTCAGCTAGAGCAAAAATTTAAATTGCATTAGAAAGAAAAAGAACGGTATTTTATTTTTCAATCAAAATTGAAAAATCGATTTTTAATTCGATTTTCGTGAAGTGACCCCCTTAAAGTAACTAGACATCCTATCCATAAAAGCTCTGATTAAAGTATGTATTATGGTTTAGAGAATATTCAGTAAAAAAATTGGAAATTTTTATTCAATAGAATTTTTATAAATGTTCCTTAAGAATACCTATTTTTAACATTACTGAGATACAGATCCTGTTTCATGAACCTACCCCCTTAAATAATTAGTTTCAGTCAATTCATTTTAATTAATTATAATTAAATTATCGTATTTTTACCCAAAACCATAGTGTATAGAAAATTTCAGCTCAAATGAGCGCTTTAAAATACGAGATAAAAACCTTTTCAAGTTTTGACACGTTGCCAAAAATGATGCCAACGTGGCTGTATTTGTAATTCTTTGAATAGTTAGTTTTAATCAAATACTTTTTATTAATTATAATTAAATTACTGTGTTGTCATCCAAAATACTCATGTATATAAAATTTCAGCTCAATTGAGAGCTTTAAAATGTATTTTGTTAACGATTGAAAATTCCACGAAGATAAATCTACACTATTAAAATCCGTACATATCTATTTATCTATCTATGTCCGTCTATCTTCTCACTAACCGCACCCTGCAAAAGCTCGCCATAGGCACCATGAGATCGGAAATAATCCGATAAAGCCGTTTAAATAATTTATATTTCGATATTGCAATTAATTGAAAAGATATTAACTAAAAACTTGAAAACGCATGATTAATTTAACCATTTATCCCATTGTTGTGATCTAATTGTTGTGCATATCTAATTGCTGTCATAAATTTGCTCTGTCAAACTGTAATACTCGTGTTCTGAGGGAAGATTAAAAAGTTTGCTTAGAAATTATGGATTTTAAATGTTTTTGTGTTTTCCGTTTAATAGATTGTTTTCGTGGGTTTATTTTTTTGCAGTTTATAACATTCAAACATGCATAAATAAGATATCGTTTTAATAGCTAAAGGAAAGATATTTTTTAATTCATTATTTACCAATAAATTGATTCAAATTAATATTGTATTTTAAAAAACTAAAGCAGTATTGTTCTCTATTATTCATTACTAAATTAAATGTTCAATAATAACTAATATATTGTTACGAATTTTGTGTATATAGTGTAAATAATTTGTATTTGAGTGTTTAATGCATTTATATTACTCTATGTTATGTTTATTTCATGTTGAAATTGTACTATTCAAAGCAAACCAGCCCCTTACGTTGTAATGGCGTTTCAATGAGATCTTGGCGAAATCTTGGCGCTACAGCCAAGTTGGAATCATTTTTGGCGACCAAGTTGGCGGCTTAAGCGACCATTTTGGCGTCATTGGCGACAATGTTGGTGAGCTCGGAACCCTCTGAAATCTTCTAGAAAGTAGTGGATCTCTCCACTAATGTCACGAGCGGCTATATTTCTGGAAGTTTCAGTCGCACCTATAAATAAGATCCTTGCCGTCCCGGCGAGGAGTCTGGATTAAACCAGCGAATAGTAAGGATTGTTTTGACTAGTGATTAGCTCGGCTGTGCTTGTGAATAATCTTTACTTACGTGTATTTTTAAACACTGATTATTGTTTTGATTGCTGTTGAAGGTGTGAAGACCTTCGGATATTTACTCTGTGAATATTGCTGCTGAAACCTGTATTCAAAGGATTGGACTTTTGATAATAAATTCGCATCGCTCTTAAAGAACTGTTTATTTTCTTTGTGATTATTATGCATAAAATCCGCGAACCCTCGGATCGACGTAACAATATTGTTTTTGCGGATAAAACTAGATTATATTATAGAGACATTTTTAAGCTAATAATATATAACGATTTATTGATAAATGATGTTTGAAATCAATCTCATTATTTTAAAATCTAAGAAGGTAATTATTGTTAAAAAGTAATGAATATACTTATAGGTTTTTTTTTTAAATATATTATATTGAAAACGTTTTCCTTTCGCTTTAAATAAATAATTTGGGTGAAATTGTCGAATTGGCCGCTTTTCCGACAAATTTTGAAAAATTGCCAATTGGGCGCGTCTTTGCGCGTTGCGTTTCGGAGTTGCTACCCTATCACAACACGCAACGCCGGAGCGCGAAATTCACGATGGCGGAAGGGAAATCATCAAAAACGTATTATTTAAAAGTTTTGAAACTGAAAATCGCTGCAAAAATTATGCATTAAAAAATGAAAATTTTTTACTTACCTTAAAAAACGATGTTTACGAAGAGGATGTCCTTGGCTGAACATCGTCCGGTATTATTTCCTGCTCCGGCGGGACGTCCTGTTGCAAAGGGAGGGGGAAAACACTCTCCACATCCGTAAGTACGTTTTGAAGACATCGTTCTCAACGGAATGCGAATTTTTCCTTAGCCACATAAACTCATGCATATACGAATCAAACATGTCTTTGCTGCGATGAGTCGTATTTCAAAGGAAACGTTTGATTCCACTCCACGAGTCCTCAATGCTGTTAGTATGCGCACCTGTTGTTACCCGACACACAAACGTCAGACTGTGGTTTGCCTTCAAATGCTGGAAACCTTCATCTTCCAAGCAATTGTAGGAAGCCCAACAGTCCGAAATGATTGTGGTACGAGGCAACACCCATTCTTTAAAGACAGCAAGCAAACATTCTTTCGTTCGGCATGGAACCACTCTGAAAAAACAATTGTTCGAATTTCTTTCAGTACCTCCAAACACCCACTTTCCTTTCACGGGTCTTCCTTTATCATATTTCATTTTCCCAAATTTATGGTGATCCACCTAAACAATCGCATCCTCTCCTCCAATCTTGCAACTATCTCTAATTAAAACATGTATGCATACTTCCCTACAGAAATTATACCATTCGACAGCTGTGTGTGAACCATCACCCAAGTCTGCGACTGCATATTTCTGAGGGCACCTTCCAAACCATTTACGCATCACTAATAAAACGGTGCACATATGAATGTTGCTCATTTCAAACCAAGACCCTTTCCTTACACTCGTAGAAACATGATGATTCTCTTCTTTCAAACTGGACTGATTTCTGCAAAGCCATTCAAAACCATCATTCAATTTTTTGCCTGTTCTTTCTCTCAATTCCATAGGTTTCCCACATTTCGGGCAAACGTATGAAGAATCAATTAAACCTTTTTTCATGCACCATTCTAACACCGCTTTATTTCCAAACACAGGCAACAGGGCAAAAAACCATTCAGAATACTCATCATACTTTTGCATGCATTCATTCAAATTAATCCTAACAGCATCGCTGGACATCATGGTAATCTTTTGAAATTTATGTGGAGAAAGAAATAAAAATATTACCTGCAAAAATAATTCCCAAAATGAAGAAAATGAAGCCGAAAGAAGACAGCTGACCCAAACGGAGCAAAAGAAATGAGCGTTTCCTCATTAACGGCCGTTATAAAAAGGTTGCGCATGTGCAGAAATTAAGAATCGTTAATTTTTAAAGTAATAAAAGCTTTCTGCCTATGCGCAAGAAAATATCATTGGTTAAAATTAAACTGTAAACGAATTACGTAAGCGCTAATTTGCCGCGATATCGTTAAAACTGTTAAAATTAAAGAAATCTACTGCGCATGCACCCAATTTCGCCAAAAACCCCACTTCTTCACTGGTAAACAAATTCAGAAGGGTTACCAGATTTGGTGCGTTTATCGATTTGGCGAGAAAACACTTGGCGCGAGAAGCGCCTGATTCGACAAATCAACCATATTTTGTATTAACTAAAGCAAAAATGTTTTTTGTAAATCATTAATCGAAAATAGAAATTTTAAAATCTTATCCATAGGGAAAAGGAGTTGAAAACAGTATTACACTCGAAAAAGCACATGCATTGCCGGCTAAACGGAGGAAAAATAAACTTGTATGATAAGGAAAAGAAGTGGAGATAATTTCGTAAAAAAATGTTAATGGGGAAAAAACAACCAACAACATACCCCAAAA
>BMAV01027795.1:0-23958 GCA_019973955.1 Trichonephila inaurata madagascariensis | reverse complement strand
TAAGAGTTCCATAGGATGTAGATCGTAATCTTTTGTATTTAAAACCGTTGTTTTTAATGTGGGATTGTTTTTCGAGTCGCTTTCTTTTGTATTGCGTAACAGATAGTCCTAAATTTTTAAAAAAATATTCTTAAATTAAGTAAGGGAAGTATAAATTCATCAAACATTGACCCATTTTAAATAAAAATTAATGTGTGTTTGAGATTTTCTAAAATCTTATCGTAAATTTAAAACAAAGAATAAAAAGCCCTTATTTTACTTTCGTTTGAACACTGTATTTATTTATGTTTAATATGTTTAGAATTATGTATCCTAATAAAGTATACTTTTCAGTATTAAAATTAGGATATCATTTTAACTTATATTTTCAACAAACCCACGTATACATCTGTACATAGCACGCACAAAATATAGAATGAATTTACATAATTTTTAATCTAAGAAAAGTATGTTCCACTTATACAACTCCCACATAAAAAATACTTTCCATTAATCTTATTAATGTAATCTAGAAATTAGTAATCTTTATAATCACTAAAATTAACATTAATAAAAAATACTCAAGAAATAGACTAAAATATTTAAAATGTAACAAAAAAATGCATTATATTTCTCAGTCAATAAATTTCTGTCTTTTAGCTTTCTCAAAAAAATGTCATTTCGTAATATTTTTCATAATATTTAAATATAATCGCATGTAATCTCATTTGGAAATATATTTATGTACTAAAATAATATTACTAATATTACTATCTCTCTTTACATCAAAGAAAAAGAAAACATTGAAATAGCTCACTTATTACTGACCTAATTCACAAACTTTAAATATTCCGAAAGAATTTTTAAAAAATGCCTTTTCGATACTTCAATCAGAAATAACACAATTATTTATAAGAATATAATTACCAAATAGTATTACTAAATTTCTCTTGATGTATGAAAAAAGAGAAAAAAATAATCTAAAACAACCCCTGAAACCCCACATCTTTTTTAAAATTTGATTTCAACAAATTTGATGAAAAAAAAGAAAACACGGGGAAAACCAAAATTGTAAAAAAATAAAAAATGCCCCATAATGAGAAAAAAAATTTGAAACCAAAACAATTTTTTTAATTCTGGAAAGTAATGAAGGTTGTGCAATGTCTCTTTCCGAAATGGAAGCTCTTTATGAAAAATTTCGGTCAAAATATTATTTTGATTTAATCAAAAAATAAAATTTTTAACCCCCATTTCTCTTAACTATATAATTGGATACGTATTACAAAAAAATTTTTATTGAAATCAGAATTACCTAGTTTTCTTTTAACTCAGTTATAATAGTTACTCATTTATGTGAATTTATTTATAACACACTTAATACATATATTTACAGAGATGTAACTTACAGAAAGCACTACTGTATTTATATGTTTTTTTAAGTCTTAAAAAAATACAAAATAATTCGAAATTAAAAACATAATTACCTGTTGCTATATTTCAAACGAGCTAAACCTAAAAGATTCAGTGGAGCCAATTTTTTTGAACTAGAGTCTGTTGATGGTAGAGATCACAAGAGCTTGTTTTAACTTCAAGTAACTACTCAAGAGTAAAATAAAACATCTGTAGCTCGCTATCTTCAACCAAATTCTATTACCTCTGTCCCCTCTTTAGTTAGCTGACGCCGGATATTTTATAGGTGTCCGGAATGTCCGTAGTGACCCCAGTCCGAGAAGGGGAAAAAAACTCTTTTTAGCAGACATAATTTTTAACTGTATATAACAGCAGAATTTTGAAGAACTGCAATTTACCGAATGCTGCTCTAAGCGAAATATTCTCTGTTTTGTGCACATTTGTCACCCTTAACATAGTAATTAATGTTTTTGATTTCCCGGTTTTTTCCCTTCCCGGAAATACATCAAAATTTAAAAACAGGTTATTTTTTAAAATAATATCAATAATTATTATATAAAATACAGAAAATATATACTGTTTTTTTCTTCAATTTTCGATTTAGCTTCGAGTCATAAATTTTCAGATTTTTAAACGTTTGTATTTGTATTAAAAATTAAAAATGTACGTCATGAAACAATTAATAAAATTGAAAAGGGTTTAAAATAATAAATAATGTATCAGATGTATTTTCATCCATGCTCCCTGTAAAATAAGTGCCATTTTGTGAGGCAGACAAATTTTAAATTCTACCTTTGAACTTCAATAAAATCTCCCAAATGTTTAGATAAATCATTTTCAAATGTAGTTAGAGTAACAAAATCTGTAGAAAGAAGTATTTCGAAGGAATAAATAATTATTCTAAAGAAAGAAATTACTAATTCGAATGCAAAAGAATTTATTTAGTTAATAAATAAATATGTCACACTATCTTTATTTTGCAGATGCTGTTATCACCTTGATTTTTTTTTATTTTCAACTTTATCATATAGATACATAGAGGAATCTTCCCCAAATTAAAAGTTATAATTTTTCTTAATGAAATTGATCTCTTTTAGGACTAAAGGCAAGAATTGTTAACGGCATAGAAAAAATGTTACAATTAAAAATCTCGAAAAAAAAAAAAAATTCACATCCAAAATAAATGTTTCTTTACTGACTCACATGAGTTTGAAATTTAATCAGTCGCAGATGAATTAGTTATTCTTCTAATGTTGCTACTAAGAGATAAATATTAATATACTATATAAATACCTGAAAATTTATTTGCTGTTGAAGTAACAATTACGTACGTTAAAAATATTGATTATTATATTTAAGACATTTTACTTGTATAAACGATTTTTTGTTTATGGAGTTTCTGTACTAATGTTGCATAAATATAAATAAATATTAATGTAAGGATCTCTCACGAAAGTTTGGTTAAGAAAAATAACGAATAAAAAAAGTTGCAAGATTGCTTAAAAATAATCTCCTAAAAGCAGTTTGGTGGTTTTCATTCCCTTATTCAAATTACTAATTCAATTAAATAGCTCATAATAAAACAAGTATCCGAAATTTTTTTTAAAGAATTAAATAAATATTTTTAAATATTAATACTTATATATATACCGTAAAACACGGTGCAAAACGCGCACTTTTAACACAAAAAACAAGAACGAAATTTAAAGATGCGCGTTATATGCCAGATAAATATATATATACATAAAAAAATGAGGATGAAAAAAATTAGACTTTTACTTAGATCGGAATACAGTTTATTTAAAAAAAAAATATGACATACTTAATGAAAATAAAGGGTTATAGTTCTAGAAGTATACTATTTTTTCAAAAATCTAAGATAATACTTTGAATAAACGATTTCAAAACATAATAGCATTATATACGTACCTTTCAAGTTCCTTAGTAAAAAATGGGGTGCGCATTAAAAAAAAATTAAAAAATGCAGCTTCAAAGTATAGGTGCATGTTATACACCGGATTTTACGGTACGTTATCCACATCAACTGATTTGACAAAAAATTGTGCAGGGTTTTATTATTTCCCACGACAAGCTGAAAAAATTCTCGACTATTCGTGGGTGTTACCGTAAAATCCGGCGTATAACGCGCACTTTGAACACAAAAAAATAAGATCGAAACTTAAGGGTGCGCGTTATACGCCGGGTATGAAAACGATAGCTTTAAAAATGACAAAAGAGATGAGCCTAAAAAAATTTACTTCTACATGTATCAAAACACTGTTTCTTTTAAAGAAACGACTTGCCTTATGAACTAAAAAAAATTATGGTGTTAAATATAGCACGATGATTAAAATGGATGAAAAATAAATCTACATCCATTTCAGTAGAAGAAAATATTAACATCTTTATTCCGCTCACTCCGTTTTTACATTATTATTTTCCTAGCTCGTTCTATAGTTCTAAGGCAACTGATTAAATTCATCATATGATATTTTTTCATTGCCAGATATAACAAGATAAAAGACTACTAATCTGAAGTTAAAAATATAGGCATAAATTATTTCTCTGACAAATAAAACTAAATACACTATTCCAGACGAAGTTCTCTTCAAAAGAGTAATAACATATTCAAGCTCATCTGCCTTCCTTCATCCATCAACACCTGTTACTACAAGTTTCAATTCTAGAACTATACTATTTTTTTCATAAGTCTGGTAATAATGAATAAATTATAGAACATAAAAGTAATGTACACAAATATTTCAGGTTTTTTCCCAAAAAGGGGGGGTGCGCGTTATACGGGAATATAAAAAAAAAATTTAAAAAAATTCAGCTAAAAAGTATAGGTGCGATACGGGATTTTCTTTTTTCTTCTTATTACACTCTCACCCCCAGCTAAGCGAGTCTAGGGTCTGGGAAGTTTCAGGAAGATCGTAAATTGCCTCACAGGGTCAGCTTTTATAGCCGAGGTTGAAACCCTAGCCCAGAAAGAAATAGCTACCAGGGATTATTTAAGCCCCGTGCCTTTCCCGGGGAATACAAAAATTGAAATCTGACGTTTTCCCGGAATCCTCTTTATATCAGCGCAGTGAAAATCTTGTCAAGATAAGCATGTCTACTTGTACCCCGATGTCGGGGCCGCATTTGAAAAAGTCAATTGCCACGAAATACAATTTTTTTTTTTAAGAGATATAATCGTTACAAATTTTACAGAATGGTCGATTTTTCAATTCAGTCTAAAAAAAAAATAATTATGTTCCCGTTTCCAATTTTAAATAATAATATTTTAGAAAATAATTTCATTCAAATTTTTCGAAAAAAAAAGTATTTTTCAAATTCGGTAAAATGCCCCCCCGGACATGGGTCCGGCTTGTCCCCAGGCCCCCCTTTTTTGGCCCCGGAATGACATGGGGAAAAAAATTCTAAGGTAGCCAGTTTTAGGGGACATGGATTTCGACTCTCGATATAAATTTTAGCTGGCAACACTGTTACAATTTGAGATTATTCACTCCCAATTCCTTGGAAGAAGAAATTTTCATTTGAACCCTCAACAATAAGGTAAGGGGAAAAAAGAATAAGTTGAGAAGTTTTGCACAGTGGGTTTTAATACAAAATACAAAAATTACTTGTCCTGGTGAGTTCCTATCTATTTGTCGAACATCATTTCGTTGACCTAAAGTATTTAATTTTTAAAGGAAGAACACGATTATTCTGATAAAATTCTGATATCTTGGTTTGATTTGATGAAGTAAGTATTTAGTCTCAAAACTGTTATTTATTTAATTTATTATTTAAAAAATTTTTTCCGACCTTGACTTTATTATAAACTATTTAATTAAATCAGCAGTTTGAAGAAGGGAGTTTTTAAAAAATCTCGCAAATTTTCTTTTTTTTTAACCAAACGTTTGTGTGAGATTCTTACAATAATATTTAATTATTTTTATGTAACAAGAAAATAGCAATTTCATAAGCAAGAAATCAGTTACACACACAAAAAAAAAATCTCTTTAAGACAAGAATAATTATTTTAATCCCGTATAGTTCCCAGCGCAAAAAAATTTATATGTATACAGTCGGACCCCAAAAGAACCCCATTTTAAAGAATTTCGGATTTTAAAGAATTTTGCTCTTTTCCCAAAAAAGAAGGCACCCCCTTTTTATAGCGAGTAATAAACCCGATTTAATAAATTATTTCGACAAAAAAATTTTTTTTTATTGTTTATGTTGGAAAAAATCGGACTTTTTTTTTCAAATGACATCTTTTTTTGTCAGATAGAAAAAAAAAAAAATTATCTTGTGAGTAAGCAATTTCAATAGGAACGGGTGTAAAGCGTTAAAGACTTTTCAAGGGCAAATGAGTCAGGAGTGCAACCTATCGTGAATAGGACAGGAAACTCCTTTCTTATCTCATCTCAATCCACGACGCAGGAGACATTTTAAAATTTTGGCGATTATGTTACATTTGATGACAGACTGCCTATCTGTGCAACGGAAGTTTAGGAACAAGTTGATTTTTCGGAAGCAAGGAAGAGTGATTCTAATGCAGAAATTGATATATGTATTAGTAGTAACATTGGAAAAAATTTATTGGATTGAAAAATTAAATTATCCGTATAAACTGGGGGGAAAGGGGGGGGTATCTAAATAAAAAGTAAAGCCTTCGGAAAGGGGTGATCACTTTTTTAGTGATTAAGTTATCGGCTTCGGGTCCTAGATCGCGGTTCTAATCTCCAACAGGGACCGGTGAAAAGAAAAAAAAACCTTCGTCTCTATTGCCCTTTTTTTCCCAAAAAAAAGCAACCAAAAGTCGTAGATCCCTTTTGCAAACAAAGTTTTCAGACCCCCTTTACGCATCAAAAATTCGTCCCCCTTTTATGCAAGTAAAAACTCACACGCCGCCATAGCATCTCATTCTTCCCTATCCACCGACTCCCGGTAGGGGCTCTGGTGGTATCTAAATAAGCCAGTAACCGTCTCCGGACAGGAGTACACTTTTTTCTTGTGGTTAAGGTATCCAACTACTTCGTATGTTATTTAATTTTTCGTATTTCAATTTTATTTGTATGTTCTTTTTTTATTTTTACAAAACAACGATACTTTACATATTTTATGATTTTTTATAAAATGAATCAATATCGATGCGTTTATATGAAAATGATTTTTAAAAAACTCATACTTTGATTTTTTACAGTTAGTGATTTAAAAAATAAAATGTCGAAAACTATTTTCACTTTTCCCTTTTTGAGAGAAATATGTAAAAATTCTTTTTGGAACATTTTTCTTGTATAAAAATTACCGTTGTTTGCAATCGATATATGAAGTTTGAAGGCATTAACTTAAAAATGAACAAATAGCGGAATGCGAAATTGAATATCTCTTCCTTTTTTCTAGGTCTTTTATTTCTTTTTTCCCCGAAGATTTCGTGGATTGTTCGCTTGGAGCGCTGGATTAGTAATTTTTGTACCCGGGTTCGAAACAACATCATCACTTAGTTCTTAGGACTTATTTAAAAAATGCTCAAAAATTTATTCACGCATTTAACAACTTCACCAGCAATTTTGTAATTGGAAAGAAAATTTATTTCGTCACGATACAGTATGATTTTTTTTTTCACTAAACAACTATACTTTACATATTTTATGATTTTTTCTAAAATTAATCAATATCGATGCGTTTATATGAAAATGATTTTTAAATAAATCATAGTTTGATCTTTTACAGTTAATGATTTAAAAAATAAAATGTCGAAAACTTCTTTTACGAATTTTTTTGTGCAATAATTAATTACTTTTTGTGCCACTAGATGGCTGCACGTGTCAACTGCTTAAGAATCGGCGAATGTTTACTTACTGGAGAGCTTTGATAGCGAGAGGGAAAATTTTTCCATGACAATATCTTATGCATTTAAAATGTTCGTGCAACGCCAGAGGGGGGATAAACCTGTCTGACAAAAAAAGAAGCGAAAAATTTCGAAACAGAGAATTTAAGTTATACACTCGGTAAAAGTCCGAGCAACATATGGAGAAGCAGAGGAAGGGGGGGGAGTGGAAGTCATTTTGAAAAAAAGTATTAGAAGTGCTGTTTTGTGGGAAAGGGAAAAGGAAAAATTTATAAAAGTAGAGAAACCGTGCAATGGCGGGCCATGCAGCAGTTTTTTAAACCAATTGGATATCGGGAAAATAAATGATTTAAACATGCATTGTCATCCAAACTAACTGTATAAAAATTTCAGCTCAACGGTTGAAGCATCAGCTTCCAAAATTGAGTGCAAGATTCCACTGAACATTTTACATTGAAGTTAGTTAAATAAAAGCTTGTAAAATGGAAAATATTTTTAAAGAAGAATTAAAATTTATAAGAGTACTATTGAAAGAGGTTTTAGTTTAAATATGAAAGAAAACTTTAGTTTCATTCAATCATGCTTCCAGAAGGAGGCAAATTTTATCTGTTTGGGGCGTTTAATTTTCAAAGTTAAAATCTTGGTTTCATGAGATCGGAAATTATGGAAAGAGTTCGCCCCCTGAACGAAGTCGGATACTTTGTTATCTTTATAAAGGAACCCCAAAAAGTTTTCGGTAGGGTTTTACTATATTGGGTGGTGTTTTGGGGGGATTCACCACGGGGAAATATTTGCGTAGGATATTTTTTTAATATTGTTACATTTAAAACTTTGTTTTTATTTGCTTCAGGGAGGAAACCATTTTTGGGTTTGGGAAAACCCGAGATATTTTGGTGTAGCTGCGCGCCCGTGTTCACAAAAGCAGTGGGGGTTTTCAGACGGGTTTTAATGTCACTTTTTGGGGAAGATTATTCTTCCAACCCCAACAGCGTGGTTTAAAAAATACTTAAACGGGCCCCGGGGGGCGTAAAAAATCTACGACATTTTAAAAAATTTGAGAACAAAATTTTTAAAAAAATTAAAATATACCGAATGTAAATGAATAAAATTTTTCGAATAATAAAAATTTAAAAGGGATTTTTACACTTATACATGTATCAGTGCTACAAAATGTATTTTATAATTAATTTTCAATACTGTTAAAAACAAGTTTATTAAATACCAGTAACCCCTTTGGGCCCTTTTATATATAAAAAATAAAAAAAATTTAAAACTTATTTTGATTATTTGTCGGTTTTTTAAACCCAAGTGCCGATTAAAATTATGGGTTTTTAAAAGCCAACGTTTTACGTAGGCGGAGTATGTGATGTAGGGGGGAAAATAATCTGAATAAGTAAATCGTTTTTGGGGCAATGTCAAGGACCAGATTTCCCACCTCTTCAGAATAATTTTATGGATAGCAGTGCCCCAAAAAATCAAATTTCGAAAAAAACAAAATATATGTCCGGGGCGTCTATTTTTTTACGTCAGATAAAGTTTTTTTTTAGCAGTCGTTTGTCTACTCCCGGGGGTGCTTTTAAAGAAATATATTGTATTTTTCGCGTCAAAGTATAGTATTTTAATTCAATACATTGTTTTGTATGGGGGGGATGAAAAAATTAATGATTAAAATTGGGTCGCGTCCAACTTTTAGAAGCACTGGTTTAAGGTGATGATTAGCTGCGGGGGGAAAAAGTTATTGAAAAAGCATTGGGGATTCCCTTTCGGGGAAACGTTTATTTAACTTGTATATAACCAATTTTTCTAGGGTTTAAAAAAGGATCTGCTATGGTTGTTTCGACGTAAAGGTTTGAAAGAAAGGAACTTTATTTTTCTTAGAAATCATTTGACTGCAGCTTTCATCTACATATCCTAGATCTTCCAAATCACTCCGAATCAATTAAGACAAGCTTTGAAACAGCTGATTCATTTTAATTCTACTTCAAAAAGTAATGGTGCAAATAATTGTTGGGCACAATCTTTCATTGATCTTTCACTTCTTTCTTATCAATCATACTTTTATTATCCTTTTCATTCCTTTAAAGGTAAGTTTCTAAAGACTGACTATACGTCAGTTTTAAAGACCAGTATATTAATTAACAAAGTTTCAAAATTCATAAATTTTAAAACGTCATTTCTTAAGAAGCTCATGAAAGCTAAATTGATCAATTATAACAATTTATCTACCGCATTAATTTCACTCTAATTTGTGAATGCAATATATAAACAGGTAAAGAAAAATCTTCTTACCTGCCTTCTTCCAAATGTGTCGGGTGGTGTTTCGATGTATTGTTTTTAATGTTCTTATTTAAAATAAATCACGTTATTCCAACTGAAGAGGTTATTTGAATTTTTGAGTAAACTATATTGAAGCAAATTTACAAGTTTTAGAAGAATTAAGATTATTTATACAATTATAAGTAGTATTTTTTTGCATAAAAAATTCACCCCAAAGAAAGATGTCATTTTTTCATTTTTTGGGGCCGACTCCCTTTTTTGATGAACCTAAATAGACCCCCTATTTTTCCCAAATACTTTTCCCCCTTGAGGCGATTTCTGAAATGTCAACCTCAAAAACCGAAATCTCAGGAGTCGCTAAACGGTAGGAGAGGGGCAAGTTCTGGGTTTTTAAAAACCGGGAAAATGGATTTCTTTCCCCTTTGGAATTTTTTAAAAATTTTTAAAAAGGGAGGGAGTTGTTTTGGGACAACACCCATTGTGTATCTTAAAATAGTGTAAATAATTTATATTTGGATGTTTAATATAAGTTAATATTACTTTCTGCTGCATTTATTTTATGAGAAAATTTGTAATATTTGTAAGCAACGCCGTCCCTACATTATAACGGGGTTTCAATGGAAACTTGATGAAATTTGGCGATACAGCCAAAATGGCATAATTTTGGTGACTTGGCGGCTATTTTGATGCTTCAGAAAATTTCTGGAGAAATCATAAATCACGATTTTTATACTGGGGGATTTTTTGGAAAACGAAGGACGACCCTAGGCAAATCGTTCTTAGCTCTTTTTTTCAGTTAAATTCAACTTTTTATGTGTGACCCATTTTATTAACTTTACCTTAGTATAAATAAATTTATTACAACATCATGTACAACTTTTTTATATAGAGAGATAATAAATTTATATTCATAGTAATAGTTAGATTTTATCCATTTGTAACAAATGGTAATATTTATTATTTATTTATTGTAATGACCGCTAGATGGCGTCACCAAACAGAGTAAGTTTAGTTTCCCCCTGGTGGGAAATCTGGAGTTAATTGATTAAGACGGTGGATTTGCTGGTGTACGCATCGCGCGGGAAATCCTTCCCCATGTATTCCTGTAATTTTATATATGTATAGCTGTTTATATATATAGTAAATAAACTGTATTTAACCCTGAGATGAACTAATCGTATCTCATGATCTATCCATTCATCCCAGCAGGTTAAACATTTTTTTTACAGTTAGTGTGATAAATAGTAGTTTAAACATCAATAAATTATATATTTTCATTAAAATACATCTTTCAAAGAATATTAAAAATTTAATAATAATCAGCAAAATTTCATTTTTACTCCCTTTCAGCTGAAATGGAATGATATGTTTGATCATTCAGCGATAAGTAGGACATATTCTTTTCATTGGCAAAAATCGATCTGATGTATCTCCTCAAATCGTGTTTTCGTCACTTAAGGTATCTGCCTACGATTCTGAATCAATGTTTGACTGAAATGCAAATTTTTTTTTAATCTTTGCCGTTGGGAGTGGGAAGAAAAATTTAACGGCCAATATGCTTGACGTCATTGGGCAATTGGCTCGCCAAGCGAGCATCAATCCCATATCAGAATGTCTTTTGTTGTCTGACAAAAGTGGCAGTCCTGTGTTGATAGGAAGCGTCCTGATTGGTGGAACGAACGTGGAAAGGGGGAGTGGCTAAGATGTGCTTGCAGACAGAGTCCAAGTGGGGAAAATCGAGTCCTAAAGTTGAGATGAGTGCTTGCTTTGCTATTGGTCGAGAGGGTGAAGTGAGATGGCTCTGGATTGGCTGCCCTGAAGTTGTTATAAAAATTAAGTTTGAAAATGATTGCCAAAAAGAAAAAAAGAATTACTATGATATAGAATGATCTATGCTGTAAAAGTGGTAAATTTTAAATATATAATAACAACCATTATTTTAGTAAAATAAGAATCAAGTATGTTTTTTATAATTTTTATGTCAATTAAAACCTGGTATCTCAAAAATTTGTGAATTATTCTTTCCCATTTTGAATGCTTGTTATTTAAAGTACGATAAAGGTAATGTAAACTAATGATTTACCTCTAACCTCAATAGTTTTTTTTATTTTTACGAGCACCATGCATTTTTATAAAATTTTCTGTAAGAAAATAGGCAATGATCCATGACTTTTTGGTAATTGTGAATATATTTTAGATTTCATTTCATTGCCTTTATAACTGTGTTATCTATTTGTGTAAAAAAGTAATTTAAATATTTGACTTTGATTCCCATGCGTAGTGTTTTGAAATTTTTCATCATATTATCCAAAAAAATATTTGATTTTTAAAAAAAAATTAAATTGTAAATAAAAGTTTTTTTGACGTTTTTTATTAATTTGAGTCAAAAGCACCAACAAAATAACATAAAGTTACTAAAAGGTGTATTTTTAAAAAACTTGTCTCAAAACCGTCAGCAAAATACCCAACCTTTTTGGATCAAATTACGAAGTTCGTCGCCAATAGACTTCGAGCAGCTTTGATATGTGATTTTTAAGAAAAAATTCCCCAAATTTTTAAAGAAAAACTATTGGAAAAGTAACATGGAAAAAAACCCTTTTTAAAAAAACCCCCTTTTAATTAAAAAAGGAATTTAAAAAATGTTAAAAAAATTGAATTTACACTTTTCCCAAACCCGGAACCTGTTTTGAAATCAAATTTTTAAAAATTTGGAATATATGCTTTTGGACCACGGGGAAAATTTTTGGCGAAAAATTTTTGACCACCAGATGGTTTTTATCGAATTTTCCTTTATGCACCCCGTAAAACCCTCTATAAAAAAACTTGCAGTTATACCCAAAGAGAACTTCCAGCGCGTGTTTGTTAAATCACCCCTGATTTACAGGAACGACAATTTTGAAAACCACTATCTTTATGCAAGATGGAGCAACCCTCACGTTGGGCGGTAAAGTAAAAAGCACTGTTTGGTGAAAATTTTGGGGCAATAAGGGCTTTCCCCACCCCAGATTTTTTTCCGGATGCGGTCTTCTCCGTCCCCCGATTTAAAATTCCCTATGTTTTCCCGGTTTGGGGGTTTAAATAAAAGGGTTTTTGGGAAAGTGGGGGAAATTTTAGGACTTTCCCAAATTTTTTTAAAGCTAGCATAAAAAGGGCCCCGGTTTTTTGGCCCCCTCGTGATTGTTTCAGTTTTACCTTTTGAAAAACATTATTATGCCCCTTTTCCCAAAACGTTTTGATGTCAATGGAGCACATATTCGGTAACTGAATAAATTTTTAAAGGGTTCTAACATATTTTTTTTGCTTTTTGGGGACCACATTTTTTAGAGTTCAAAAATTGAACTTTTTCTATTTTTATTATTTCAGAAACCTTTTCCCCCTGGTCCATTAACATAATATTCCAAGTTTTTAAAAACTAATAAGCAGAAGGTTTTTCTACAGGTTTTGAAAATTTTAACTTTAAATTTTACCCGGTTTTTTTCATGCCCTACCAAAAAAAGGTACGCCGGGGGAAAAATTTTTTTGACATTTATTAAATACGAATTGAAACTTGCATTTTATTTTTAGTAATTATGTATCAGCACGTCGAATATTTTCGGCAAAATAAAAAAAACCGGTGTCAAATGTAGTAATTAAAAAAAAAACAAAAAAAACCCATGTTTTTATATTATTTTATCGATTTTTTTTTTTTTCAAAAAAGTTAAAATTTGGAGATTTACATTTTATGAAAGAGAATCACTAATCCTAATCAGCATTCGTTGTAACTATTGAAGAATTTTTTGTGTGTTTATAGATATATAAAATTCATACATTCCTTCAAAGTATTAAACGACACTCCATTGATTTTCTATACACCATTTAGCTTCCTTTTTTGTTACAAAGATAATTCTTGAAGTGGAAATTAATCTTCCAAAATCCCCGCTGGAATTTATTTGAAAGTGAAATTTAACTTACTTTTCAGCACCTAACGTTAAGGGTGACTGTGTTAGGTGGAATTGTGATTCCGCTAATTTACGGTATTATTCAATTTCCATTTGTTACAGCTTGGAGAGAACCTTAAGCACTGAGATACATTGATTCTAAAAACTCATCTTAGTCTGTCTGATTCAACAGCATATGAAAAGCGTAAAGTACTTTAACATTGTTCCATAAAATATATTCCCGTTTGTGTAACGAAAAATGCTGTCTAGACAGTCTAATTGACTGCATATAGGGCTGGTATAATTTAGACTATGACCTAAAACATGTTTTGATATAATCCTCAGAGTTTGCCCAGTAAACGAGTCTTCATTGACATTGCACTTAAAGAAACACCAGGAACACTATTGAAGACGGGACTCGTCATTTTGAGCCCCGGTTAAATGGAGAGAATGACACCTGAAATGGCGCATCACCCTCCTAAAACTTCCTTGCCACAACGTGAGGACTTTGCGCCTCGACAGGTTTATTGTGTAATAATTTTTCTGCACTTAAGAGGGACCAGGATTCGAACTCAGGATTTCGTGACCATTTCACTAACGCGGCGACGAATTTGACTTCTTAACTGGTTCAATAGAGTAGTAATACAGTCCTTCTCAAACTGTGGGGCGCATCCCCTAGGGGAGGGTGAAAACCCTACGAAGGAGGGGCGAGCATGTTGAAAAGTCGAAAACAAAAGATTATTTTAAAAAATTATAAACTTACTGAAAGTAAACAAACAAACTACATTCTGACATAATAATAAAAAAAAACTACACATTTGCACTGATATAATACACTTATAAATATATCAGTACTGCGCAATGTATTTTATCATTAATTTAACAATACTAAGTTAAGAACATGTTTATTAATTACCAGTGACCCCATGGGCTTGTCATATTTAAAATTATATACAAAAATTAACACATCTTAATCCCTTAAATGCGTATACTAAATTATGTGACTCGTTCTCCAATGCCGCCGTTTGACACGAAGACGAGCGTATGTGATGTATTGGAAGGGGAAGGGGGGATGGGGTAGAAAATTGATAAATGACCAAATCCTCTGAAATGAGTAAATCCTTCGCAAACACTATCAAGCTCATTTTATTGCATTCCAAAGCGTTCGGGACTATTTTATGTATAGCAGTTCACAGGAAAGATCGTACTTTGGAAAGACGTATACATACGTACTGGGTAATTAACGCACTGGCTGAGTGAGACGTTTATATACGCCGGCGGCACTTAAGAGGTTAAAGTCGTATTTTAGGTTTAATGTCAAAGTGTATTGTTATTGAATTCAGTGCATGGTTATTGTATGGAGGGGAGGGGGTACGATGAAAATTCTGATTGAATATTAGGTCGCAAATATGGAAAATTTGAGAAGTCCTGGAGTAATATTTTATAGTTTAGCATATAAACAGAGGGATTTATAAAGAAGTATTCACTTTCCAGATACTATAAACCGGTAACAGTGAAAGACACGAACCACCTCAACTAATCGTAATGAGGATGCATTTTCAAAGTTTGTGTTTCCTACCCCCTAACGAAAGTGACGTAGGCAATAGCGTGCTTGTTATGAGATTATCCGTTCGAAATGGTGGTGTCTGCGTCTGAAAAGGCTCTTCGTGTTTTTGAAATTAGCAAGACGAAATCTGCAACTGCTATGCAACGGTATTTTAGATCACGATTCGGGAAAGAGCTACCAACTAGAATATTATTTATCAGTGACATGACAAATTTAAGGCTACGGGCTATTTTGCGCAAAAGTAAAAGTCCTAGACGACCGACTGTATTGCAAGAAATCACCTCTAGAGTTTGCAATGGACTACAACACAGGCCACTTTCAAAAGGATCATTTAGAAGTACTGACTTAACACCTTTTGATTTGTTCAAGGGGCGTTACGTAAGGCACAAGGCAATCATTCCTGCCCTTCTTTTTGATCTAACAGAGTTGAAACAGTATATCACAGCCGCTGTCTATAGACTTGATTTATGTACTTAACTATGTCAGCGTTTCTGAAACTGGGGGCGCCCCCTTTGGGGGCGTGATAACTCTACCAGAAGGGCGCGAGCATATTGAAAAGTCAAAAACAAAAGGTCATCTAAAAATTATTAATTTACTGAAAGTAAGCAAACAAAATACTTTCTGATATAATAAAATATAAAATACACATTTACACTGATATAATACACTTATAAATGCATCAGTACTGTGCAATGTATTTTATTATTAATTTAACAATACTAAGTTAAGAACAAGTTTGATAATTATCAGTGACCCCATGGGCTTGTATTATCAATTATCTTGATAATTTGTACGGTTTTTAAATAATTCCTTAACTGCCGATTAAAAGTTATGCGATTTGCTTCCCAATGCCATCGTTTTCTTCGTAGACGAGCGTATTTTGATGTTTTTTGAGAGGAAGAGAAAAGGAAAAATAAGCAAATATCCTCTGAAATAAGTAAATCCTTCGCAAACACTGTCAAGGGCCTCTTATTACATTCCAAAGTCTTCGGAATAATTTTATGGATAGCACTGCACAGAAAAGATCATACTTCGGAAAGACGTATATATACGTCCAGAAAATTAATGCTTTGGCTGAGCGAGATGTTTATATATGTTGGTGGTACATAAGAGGTTAAAGTCGTATTGTAGCTTTAGTGTCAAAGTATAATATTACTGAATTCAATACATTGTTATTGTATGAAGCGGGCAGGATGAAAATGATGATTGAATAGTGGGTCGCGTATATTGAAAGTTTGAGAAGCACTGAACTACGCGTTTGGGCGGAAGTGGATTACCAGTTCATGTGTGACGATTGACTAAGTGTACACACATAAAACATCTGTTAACATCATTTATTAACAAAACTTAAAATAATCGCATACAATTCTGTTACAGTTTACATATCGTACCTTAAATTTTTATTGATCTATAGTTCATTCAAACTGTATACTTTATGAATCCCCCTGCATAATTAACTTAGACTAAAGGTATTATAAATGAATATTAAGAGCAATGGTCAGAAACGCATAAATATATCCCTTTAAGAGCCGAAATATTTTTATCTTTAACTATTACATTCTTCTGTTTATTAACACTATACTATTAGGTGCTTGTTTGGCAGCACTCAATTAATAGTCAACGAGATTTCAAATAATTAAGTTTCAGAAAATTTCAGCATCTACTAGAGCTTTTATTTCGGATGTCTATTCGGAGCAATCAGTACAGCAAGTGGTAGTAGTCTTACAAAAATGCCACTGTTTTTTTTTACAAAAATACAGTTTTGCTTACAGTTAATAAAATATACTATTAATAGAGGTAAAAAAAATAAAAATACAAAAACTGAAATATAAATTACGAGAATCATTTTAAAAATTAACAATAATTATGTAAATTTAAGTAAAATAAATTTAACATTTATTATTTATTCGAATAGAATTAATTATGATTCTCTAACACCATGCCAGGCATATTTTACTGATTCTGAAACATCTTGACAGGTTCAGCCATCTAGTGGCACAAAAAATAATGAATTATTGTTGTCCTCACAATGTTGACCCCTAATGACACTAAAAAAATAATAAGTGTTGGAACTTGGAATGTTTCAGCATGAACATGGGGGGGAGGATTTAAATTGATGACTTGAATTGCTAACAAGCTCCAAAAATTATTCTTGTAAGATTAACGAAGCGTATAAACTACTTGGTTAGAAAAGTGGGACTGTGATTCCCAAGATGAAAATGTTCTCACCTTTGGCTTAAGAGTAGGAACTATGAGATTATAGATTCCTTGCACAAGTGAATCTATGATTTAATCTAAATACAATTGAGTATCGGGTTTCTTAAAACTGTTCTAAATAGGTTTTATATTTGTATTTATACAGCTGTTTTTACTAATTAATGTTTAACTTAATTTTACTTTACTTTATTGTGATACTATAGATAAACTGATTTAAAAAGGATTTTATGGTTTTTAAATTTTTTAAAAATTTAATGCTAGGGTGAGTATTTCCAGCCTACTTAAGGGCGGACCAACCTCCATTGTACAAATTATCAACTGTTCACACTCATTGTTCAAATTGTAAAATTGTAATTTACATGTTTTATGTAGTTCTATTTATTTGTTCAATTCCTACTATTAGCTCGCACTGTCTATATATTTATTTATTTATATATTTGTATATTTATTTATTTATCTTGGTGGAATTTTCAATCGTTAATAAAATACATTTTAAAGCGCTCAATGGAGCTGAAATTTTATATACAGGATCATTTTGGATGACAATTCAATATATAATTTAATTATAATTAATAAAAATTAATTGATTAAAACTAATTATTTTAAGAATTACAAATACAGCAACCAGTTTGGCGACTTGTGTCAAAACTTAAAAGGTTTTTTTCTCACGTGTTAAAGTATTCAGTTGGACTGCAATTAAAAGGACAATACGATACTTTAATGATAATTAAAAAAACTAATTACCACTTAATGTTGTGATTCTGTCCTATGTATATACATATTAATATTAATTGTAACTATTTATTAAAAAGTAGCTAAAATAAAATTTTTCATTGTTGATCTAAGTAGGAATTGACTTAAAAACTATTATTTTATATTACTTGTTTTTTTCTTCACTTAATTCGTTCTTGGCGAGCTCTAAGGTACTATCGCAATCAATTAGGCGACATTATATAAAACAAACCACATGGTTGCGAATTCAGCGTGTACGACACATCCAAAATCGGGGAGGGGGATGGTAGCTTGCCACGTTATCTTGAACGTTGGCTTTGTTGGAGTAGTAAAAAATAAATTTATTTCAGCATCACGAAAAGTATTTATATATATATACAGAGAGAGAGAGAGGAGAGAAATTATTTTATAAATACGCGAAAAAAATAATTCCCACTCTTATTTATTATTAATACTACAGAATATATTACTATAGATATATAAATTGTGTGTGTATAACAAAGCAGCACTAAAAATCATGTATGAAAAACTGCATTTTATAAAGGTAAGAAGAAATAATGAAAACATACTTAAGCTGCCTTAATTATAAGGTGATAAATTTGGTTCTAAAATATCTTTTTTTTTCTTGGAAAGAGAACGAAACCAAATTTGTGAACTATATTGCCAAACTACTGACAGACAAGTTAAGTGAATTTATTATTTTTCTAAAATAACTTATGTGTTTGTGTGATGCTGTGTAGAGCTAAAATGAAGAATATAAAACCTTTTAGTGTTTGACACCTGCCACTGAACGGTTTTTTATCGATTTCCCTTTCTAATTATCGGAAGAAAATAATCTAACTTAGTTTTGGGATTTAACAAAACCTTTCTTTTTTCAACAGTATAAAATTATCTTGGAAAAAATGAATGAAGCAAATGAAGTAAAGAAATGAAGCTTTTACCCTTTTTAAAAATTTACTATTTACTACAACATTATTTAAACTTATGCAAAAAAGAAAAAAAAAACTTATCTAAATAGATATAAGTAGCAAATATCTTTTTAGCACCTTTTTAAAATATGGAAATTTTCCAACAGAAGCCTTTTAATCTTTTTTTTTTATTTGTGTGTTTTACAGTATAAAATTTCTCTAAACCACAAAATGAAATTTAAAATTACATTTGGTAAATATGATTTTGGTAATTTCTGAATCAACATTGTTACGCAAGGGACTGGCTTTCAAATGTAGAAAGGTCCACACAAATATCAAATAGGTATTTTTAAAATAAATCATCGTGTTTTATTCAGGTACTTTTCAATAACAACAAGAATTTCTTAACTCATTTATGAATTCACAATAGCTCAGATTCACAAAGTAATCACAAATATGTATAAAACTCAGAATTCAAATCCGCCACCACAATATCGCAAAAGGCAAAGGTAACACAAAGTTGCTGTTAAATGTTTGATGTAAATATTGTTCCCTGATTCGTCTTTATATAAACAGTGAAGACATTCTAGAATCTTCTAGTATTATCTTCTTAAATATATAATCTTAGATTCTTTCAGATTTGTTAGTCTCAAAACGTGACTTTTTGTTGCTAAATTTAGTGAAAATTAATGATGACCAATTTGTCACCAAGAGTATTCCTACTTAACATTTATTGTAGAATATTTTATTTTGGCTCGACAACGAACTTTTTCCGGTCACAATACCCCTTCGGCAGGAAAGTGAATGAAGTTCAAAAATTCATGTGAACAATATTACACTACTTTTTACAGGTGAAAAAAGATTCATTAACGTTATAAATGTATAACCATAAATGTATACGAATAGCATTTTAAGCCAATTTAAATAAAAGTATGATATGAATTACATACACAAATACTGAGAATTTAAAAAAGAGTGTAAATGGCCGAAATGCGTAAAGTGATTTTTAAAAAAATTGAAAAAGTATTTTTATTGGCAATTTTGAATTGGAATAATATTTAAAAAATTTTTTTTTTATTAACAATAGTTACCTGTATTTTGAAATGGAATATAATTTTTGCTACTGTTGTGATTCCTAAAATATATTTGAAAAAAACTCCCCGTTGAAAGTTTCATTGTGAAGAAAAAAGAAAATGATATTTTAATGCTTTTATAGAATTTTTTAGTACAGTAATGTCTTACACACAAAGTAATATAGAAATACATGAAACAATCTTTGTATCTAAATAATAAGTTATAAAATTATATTTTATTTAAAAACACAATTTAAACTTTAGCTATTGATTCATTATAAAATGCATGTCATTCTAATTGCAAATCATTATTAACGCAAATTTTCGTCATATAATTAATATATTTTCACGGTGAAATTCTATGATATTGCAAAATTTTTTAAAAAATTCGTTCGTACAGTTTTACCAAAGCATTATAAAAATACATTAAAAACAGTCTAACTTTTGCTTTTAATGAAATTTTAGAGTTCCGAACAATACACAAAATAGATCAAAAGATAAGTAGTTTTATTCTCTTTAAATACGTAATGTGCTTTTTAATACTGGCTATGAGATATATAATAAAAGTTTGAAAATTTTATTTGAGTGAGAAGATAAATAAAATTAAAAAATCAAATCCATAATTAAAACAATATATTAATAAAATAAAAGACAAATAAAATTGAAAAATTAAAGACCAGCATTCACATCTCTCTTCTTCAAAATTTTAAAGTCACCCTCTGAAGATATATGAGGATTATTGACTGTAACCTTAATAATTTCGAGTCACTATCAAGGGATAAGGACAATTCTTGACCTCCAAACTTCCACAACTTGCCCTCGGGGGACATTGAGCCTCAACAGATCTAACACATCAACCCATCTGCGAGACAGTCCTGTAGTAGTTAAATCTCTTTTTGTAAAAACAACTACTTAGGTGATCTAAGTTTTTATTTTATAACTTTGACCCGTAGAATAGGTCAATTTAAAAAACGATGGCGAAACGGTTAACATGATTAACATTAAACTAGCAGTCTATTTAGAGCAGATACTTAAAATTACATTTGTAATAAAAATTCTGGTAAAATTGGAATTGTTCATTTTAATTTATTGAATTTTAATAAATTACATATACGAGGGGGGATTCAAAACTTTTCCCTCAAAATTTCGTGGGCGGTAGGGAATACATCAGGAAACTGATTTCACATAGGAAAGTATGTGCCTAAATGTACGTGAGCGTATGTAGAGGCGTTACATATATTTACACAGTATAAGGTCAATCGACCACATCTGCTGTCATTAATGTATGAGGATGGATGGCTTTACTAGCGACGAGAAGAGGTAATCACGCACAGCAATTACGTTATGGGCTGGAGCCTCGTCACTTGAAACCACATATCTTGGAGGATATGTGCAAGAATACAGCCCACCAAAGTTGGTAAAACTGTCTCAGAAAGGTTAAGTATTCCCGGCCGTTCATTCAGGGCGATAGCAATTAAGATCTAAACAAACAGCCCCAATGATTCCAGCAAACATATTTATTACAAAACGATGTGACTTATCGTACTATAAGGATTGTCGCGTAAGCTCACACTTGTGAAATATGTGCGTGAAACATTTTACGACCGAATGACCCTTTCTCTGTTATAAGGACAGAAGTTGAAAAACTGGTGTCTCCGACACCTTGTGATACCCCCGACCCGGGGTACCAACTCTTCATCTATGCGACCTAGATTTGTAGGAGGAAATGATTGATCACTCACGTTAGCCACATAATCAAACTAATTTATTATTATTCTAATATATTGATCTCTAAACACAACACAAGTCTTACTATAGGGATGCAATCAGGAGTGATATAACGTATTTCTAAATTCTAAGTAAATAGCGCCGGGAATCCTAACCACTTATCTTTCTGAGAAGTTATCCTAAGAATCTTTATTTGCCTTAAATTCCTTGACACACTTAAGCCCGTTCTATAATCACTCTTCTATATTTAATGTCTTACCAATAGCTCACGGCATTCAGAATCTCAGTTCCCTTTCTCCTTCTTCTATTCTGCCACGAGAATACTAAAGCTCCAATATATATCTATTAACTAATCTGCATATCGCGGTTTCTTCTTGAGAGGATTGGATTGAAATAACTCAATTCTGCCCCAAAGATTCCCCAAGAGGATTAGTGTGAAAACGCGATAAAGACTCGTCCTAAACTTTCTGTATGAACCATCGTGCAATTTCCACACTCTCCGGGTAATCGTTAGGCTTCAAAAACCGCACCCTTTGCAAATGGCAAGGATGTACTCTTGCACAATCCGCCATACTTTTGATTGAAAGACCCCATACTGCTGAACAATATCTCGTGTGCTGGTATTCGGATTATCTTCAAAGGACTGTAGGATTCTTTCTTCGGCGTTGAAAGTCCGAGTCAGTTGTCTTCTCCCCGTATCATGCAAGTTGTTGCGGAGTGAACCATGTTCACACAAATTACAATATACCTGTGCAAACCTTTGATGCTGTGGAATTCTTCTGTCAGGGCATAGGTTTTCGTAAACTTGCCTAGCTGCCCCAGATGTGAGATGCATATTCAAAAGATCTTGATTTATAAAATGATTTATCTCGTCACTTGTGAATCAGAGGGCTGCGGTATCCCAGTGGTGAAGGTATCGGATCATGGCAGGCATGCCATGAGTTCGAGCTCAGTACCACTAAAAACCCGTCAAACCCTACTAAAGACCCTCCGTGTAGGGCAGCGATACACGTTAAATCTGTCGAAAGCTGAAACGTCCCCCCGTTGGTGTGGGGGGGTGTTAGACGGGGGGGGATGCCAGCTCGGGGGCGTCCACGTCCTTGACCATGGTTCAAAACACGTGGTCCATCGCCAAAACCTCGTGTAGCGAACGTGCGACGTTAATTTCACTCACCACGACTTGTGAATCATCTCGTACACCGTATGGGGGGCCGGCCTAACCTCACACTGGTTGAATACGAACAGCGCCCTCTCCATAAGCAAGATTACATTTGGAGACAAACTTTCCAATGTGAAATCGGTTTCTTAACGTATTCTCTACATCCCCATGAAATTTGAACGAAAAGTTTTGAATCACCCTGTATTTAAAGTTGTACCTAATATAAAAAGGAATATCTTACAAATTATTAAAAGGAATAATCTAGAATTTTTTTGTGCTGTGGTAGCTATAGCAAATTTAATTTAATTTCGAAAAATAATTGTAAAAAAAAAAAAAAAGGGGAAAAAAATTTATTGACAGAGAAATCATTAAAAAATTTATAAATAGTGATATGTTTTTGAAAAAATTAAAACAATTAAATGCATTAATTGTTTCTAATCTAAATTAGAAGTGATCTAAATTAGCGGTCTCCAAACTTTAAATCTTCGTGGACCACTAAATGTAACTATTAACGGACTATTTATTTGACTGATCATTACATGGCAGATCACTATAACTGTTTTGTCACTTATTTACGCCTCTATTCACTTTTCCGTATAATTGAAAATGAACTTAACAAAGAACAATAACAAACAAGCAACGTAAAGAAATGTCAACAAACTGAAATACTATGCCATGGTTGCCAATTCTCACTTTCAAACATCGCTGAGTGAGTGGATATTAAAGTCACTCTATTCAACTACACGAATGCTTTGGGCGGTGGACGTTGTAATGTTGAACCATGGTCAAGGACAGTACGACCCGAATGGCCTCCCCCCTCCTTCCCACCACACCAACGGGGACATTTTGCCCCACGGGGACCACCTCCTAAATGGTGAATCTTTGCGGCACTACCGAACTCTGACCACCAACCACCGGTACGTGATTTTAAAGTTCCCCCAAAAAAAAGGGTAAAACATTAAAAGCGTAAAATTTTTCTGAATTAATTAAAAATTTTGCAAAAAGAAAAAACCAAAAGAAACGAAATTTTTCGCATTTTTTGGCGCTTAAAAAGAAAGCGGTAAATTTTGTGAATATAATGCTAAGTAATATTTTATTCAAGTTATTGTTCCTTTTTTTAAAGGGGGACCGGGGGGTGGGTGAAGGTGGGGG
>BMAV01027793.1:0-40780 GCA_019973955.1 Trichonephila inaurata madagascariensis | reverse complement strand
CGGAGCTCAATCAATCGTGGTTTCCTATCGGCTTTTAAGAGTGGATTTCAAAGAATATTCCTGCTAATTATTGTCAGAATGTTCATAAAATTAGTTATTCTATGTTATATTATAATTACCGTCGGTAGATAAAAGGTAAAATCTGTCAAGAGCTCAAACGTCCTCCAGTTGGTGTGGTATGGTAGTTAGGAGAGGGGGGTGCCAGTTCACAGGTGTCGTCCACGTCACTTAACCATGGTTCAGAATTACCTAAAAATCCGGCGTATAACACACACTTTTAACTCACAAAAATTACATCGAAGTTTGAGGGTACGCGTTATACGCCGAGTATAAAAATTATGGCTTCAAAAATAAAAAACAGAGATGTGTAAAAATAAATTTAGATTTCTTCAAAGATCGGATTTTTTTTTATTTACTAAAAGGGTTGTTCTTCTAGAAATACACTATTTTTTTAAAATTCTTGGATAATATCTTGAGCAAATGCCTTTAAAATATAACAGCATTGCTAACGTACATTACAGGTTCCTTCATAAAAAAGGAGGTGCGCGTTATACGGTGAATATGCCTCAAAATAAAAAAAAATGCAGCTTGAAAGTACAGATGCGCGTTATACACCGGTGCGCATTATACCAAGGCCATCTTGAAGTACCAGTCCGCGACAGAGTTTTAATGACATCACGAAAGGAGGGAATGCTTTGCTAGTCGCAGTGGCTGTCAGGAATATAAAGCTTACGACATTTATTTCTTTTCCGGCCGTAGACTAATATTTCCACATTTATATTGATTATTTTTTATAATTCTCATTTTGAATATTTTCAGTTGAAAGTTATGCATTAATACGTTAGAAAGATGTCTAATATTTTCCAGGAAAGGAGGAAATATCACACGTTAAAGACTCATAAAAATGTAAGAAACATCTAAGTAAACCTGACTCAATATAAATATTTTCAATCAGATAAAATAACAAAAGCAACATTTACTTGCAAAGAAAATATGAAAAGTAAAGCATTAGAGGCATATTAAAAAAAAAAAAAAAAACATGTGAATTTAGCATTATTTTGCTGTAATCAATGAATCATAATGAAGGCTAAATGTATGCAAAAAAATATACAAATGCAAAATTCATGCAAAACTTTACAAATGCAAACTTCATGCAAAAATATATACAAATAAAGAATACAATTCATGTAAAAATATATACAAATATAGAAATGACACAAAAAGTTTTAGATACCACAGTAATTATACAGCAAAAATAGATTCTAGATTATGCGTTAGTGGAAATATGTACATTAGAAAAGAATATTTTATCTATAAATCTATAAAAACGTTTCATAGAATATATCATTAATGAGGCAATATATTGATTACTTTCAAGTTTTGAATCATTTGGATTTGTACTGATATTATTCAAACCGATTTTTACGTTATTTTTTATGCGTTACAAATAAATATATGCCTAGGTAAAAATATTTAAAAATCAAACAAAATTTTTTTTTAAATTAAAGAAATAGTATTTTACATTTAACATCCTTCGGATTCTAAAATCTTCATGAAAATGATTTAAACGAATAATGTAAATAAATAGAACTTTTCTTTAAGTAATAGTTATGTGAACTATTTTAAACATGTGCATAAAATCTATTTTGAATAAAAAAAATGAAGTATAAGGAAGTACATGTATATTGAATAATATACCAATCAATGATTGAATATTTAAATAAATAAAACAGTGAAATGAAAAAAGCAACATTGATCTAACTGGCCT
Source organism: Trichonephila inaurata madagascariensis (assembly GCA_019973955.1). NCBI lineage: Eukaryota > Metazoa > Arthropoda > Arachnida > Araneae > Nephilidae > Trichonephila > Trichonephila inaurata. The sequence goes on along the minus strand of BMAV01027793.1, from coordinate 39,012 downwards.
TAAATTTCTTTAATTTTCGATTATCCTTCACTGTTAAAATTTCTTCATTGCGCTTTTTTGAATAATTTTTTAAGCATATATTCCCCAATGTAATGAATATTTTTTTTAAATATGAAAATGCAGGTGTGTTACACTTTACACAAGAAGAATGAAACAAATGCGAGACATTCCACACAACTCTCTCATATAATTCCAAATATTCTTCTGTTGTGCTTATAAACAGATAATTGGCAATTAACTTTCGAAATTGACCTCTTCATTTGAAAGAAATATACATTTGCAATCGGAGCATCCGAATTTTGTATTATGCACGCATAACACGTAATGTACATTAAAATTTTATTCTCTTCTCTTGAGATACCCTCTAATTTATTTGAACTGTTTAATGATTCGTTGAAATCCTTAATATCTTCTTTAACATTAAATATCTCTCCTGAATAATTTGAAATTAAATTTTTCAGTGAATTTGTACCACATTTATCCGAAAAGCACAATGATTTTGCAGCTTGCAAAATTTTTCGTGTATTACAAATTTAAACATTCTTTTCTTAAGATTGAATAGCCATAACCTGATGAACAGAATTAATAAAGCAGATTTCTTCAAAAACATTAACTGTATTAAGAATATTTAGCAATTCACTTAAATATTTTAATCAATATGTTATCTCATTCAAATAAGATGGACAGCCGGGAAAATGCAAGGATATGTATCTTATTTGATGAACAGTTGGATACATAACAATAACGAGGCATTACTATAAAATGTGTGGAGTTTTAGGTTATGTTATTAATAAAACTTTTAATATTTTTAAGAAAAGGATTTGATCGATTAAAAAATATATATAAATTTAAACACCAATTTCTCATATAGAATAACATATCTCAATTTACAAATAACTAGTGATGTTGGCATAAATGCATCAGTTTATTTTACTCAGTTATCTTCAAAACTAAAAATAAATTCAATAATGACTCAAGAATAAAGTTATACAATAATATAAATATTCTACCTTTCTTTATATCCAATGGTATCGCTGATGTTATGTTCACTACATTTCATATATAAAAACACGTGGTAAGGTAAAGAACTATATCACAAGCTTTAATGGAGGACTGGTGAAGTGTTGGTCAAACGCGGGAAAAATCGTCCCTCCTTTGATCATGTGACTTGTTTTCGGGGGGTTTCTGTCGCAGCCTTCAGAATCAAGGTAGCCTTGGTTATACGCTGGATTTTACGATACTTGGTCCGTCGCCAAAAACCCTCGTTTAGCTGAACAGTGCGACGTTATATTCAGTCCACACACACACACTCACTTAAAAAAATACAATACAGTAATTATTATTATTTTTATACTTAAAAAATGCTATATCTGCCTATTCAATTAAAGTTATAGCGTTATAAACTACTAACCACAAGCAAATTCTGAAAATTTGTCCAAATGATGTACTGTGAAAGACAAAGTTTATTTACTTTAAGTACCACAGAAGTGTTAAGAGTATTTATTTTGATATAAGGATCAATTTCTTATGGTTCACGCATGAAAAAAATCAATAGCTATCTAAATAGAGATTTAAAGCAACTTGCCCCTTCAAAACTGTTTTATTCTGAAATAAAAAAAATACGGATTACACTGATCACAAGAATTAATTAGAAGCCAGTGACACGTAGACAAAACAAAAGTGTTTCTTCAGAAATAAAAGATAGATATATGCTGACGTGGGCTTTTTTGCATCGGACGCCAGAATTGCTTGCAGATGGCAGAGTTTGTTCCTACTTACTTGACAAATATCGTTATATTTTGGACACTTCACACAATGTCTTTATAAATTATAGCCTATGATATAAATTATAGCCAATGTGTTATTCTGATGTATTACCTATATTACTGTAGAGTTTCATTAAAATCCATTCAGTTGTTTTTGCGTGAAAGACGGCCAAACATCCTCACAAACGTTCGCGTTTATAATATATATTAGGATTTAAAATAACTTTAAAAAATTTCCTTCTCAAAATTTAAATTTTTTAAAAAATAAACATGGAATGGAAAAAAAAGGTAAAATTTTTATCACATTTATTTAATTTTCAACTAGTTTTTATGAAAGAGAATTCACACTTTTACATTTTGAAATAGTTATACAAATTGTAGCAAGGAAATATAATTTTAGAATATTTCATTTAAAAGATAGTAGAAACACAAATAACAGAAAGACAGTATGTTTTACAGGTAATAGAAGAGAAAATACCTAAGAAAACAATCTATGAAAAAGAGTAATATAAATATTAATGCGGGAGATATTACTGGCTTACATTAATTCTGTTACCTAAATACATGAATCAAAAAAGGGGAAAAAAAACAATTCATCATCCTTATTAAAAGATGCATTTCGGAAATCAGTCTCTAGCTCTATAGAAGTAGGAAGGTCTTCGTCAGAAAAGAATGTTTTATATTGGTGCAAGAGTCAGTGAAACGTGCTTTCATATGATTTTCATCTGTCTAGATTTCTACGTACAATCCTAAGAATAAAACCACGTTTCGCAACTGAGTCCTGCTCTTTCTTAAATCAAAAAAAAAATATTCAGGAAAATACAACCTTTTATATTGCACTCAGTGCCAAAAAGGTTCTGAGATCTCACAAAATGATCACAAAATTTCATAACAGACACAAAACACGAATTCTAATTTATTTAGTATCTGTTTCTACTAATAGTGGTGCATACACGACTTCTCTTGCACATTTTTGATACTTCACAAGTTCCTCCTAATAATATATGAGTTTTTTTCCCTTTTGTACGAAATTTTAAAATGTAAGGAACTAGAATTTAAATTGAAAGAAAAAATACTCAGAGCAGGTCGATTTAAAAACTTTAAATTTCTTAATCGTTCTGTCATTCTGATGAGAACTTAAGGTATCCGACTACGTTCGGGACCGTGATTTTGAAAAAGTGCATAAATGTGGATACTTTTCATTATATTTAGTGTCACTTAGATTAGAATACATGTATAAAATAGTTTTATATAAGGACATTACGACGAAAAAAATTATTTAAATACCTTTTTTGGCAAAAAATTAACTTAGAATAACATTTTTTCAAAACGTTCTCTCTTTTTATTAAAAATTCCTCTATAATAAAACATTTGGCTTATATAAAGTAAAGAATTCTCTAAAGAGTCTGAACTAAGATTTTTGAAAAATTTACATTATTTTCAGAGTTACAACCATTTGAAATAATTATCGGCGTTTTTTTCTTAAAGTTTCTGCCCTCTGTTGATGTAGAACATGGATAAACCCACTTATAAGTTATATATTTCAAAAATCCTAATTCAGCCTCTGTACAGACGTGTGAGATATATACAGGCAAAGTATTATTACAATAGAAGCATTTTTCATAAAAGGAGAATATTTTGAAAATTGGTCATTCTAGGTTCATTTTTCGTCAAAATATTGTATTTAAATAATTTTTTACTGTTATGATATTCTTAAAATAATTTTATATATGTTTTCTATTCTAAGTGACACTAAATATCATAAATATTATCCATTTATACGCTTTTGCAAAATCAAGGTTCCGAACGTAGTCGGATACCTTAACGCAGTGTTTCTCAAACTGTGGGGCGCGCCCCCTATAGGGGGCGTGATAACCCTACAAGGGGGGCGCGAGCTTATCAGAAAGTCGAAAGTAAAAGATTATTTTTTTTTAAAAAATTATTAATTTACTGAAAGGAACCAAAAAAAATATCGTTCTGTCATAATAAAAAATAAATGCATATTTTCATTGATATAATACACTTATAAATGTATCAATACTGCACAATGTGTGTTCCATAATTAATATAAAATTACTAAGTTAAGAAAATTTTAATAATTACCAGTAATCCTATGGGCATGCCATAAAATTATATACAAAATTTAACATTTATCTTAATAATTTGTTTGGTTTATAAAATTAGAGAATCATTGTAGCTTTACGTGAAAGTATATTATTATTGAATTGAATACATTGTAATTATATGGAGGGGGGTGGCGCGAAGAAAATTATGATTGAAAATTGGGTCGCAAGTATAGAAAGTTTGAGAAGCACTGCCTTAACGTATCCGACTATTTGCGACAACTTTTTTTTTTAAAAAGGGAGACATTTTTGTTTGTTTTTTTATTTACTTAATACATTTTAAGAAAAAAAGGCTGAAATTAAGAAGAGAAAATTAAATTATTACTACTAAAATGGGAGAAAATTGACTAAAAATTACATGTACGGGGTCCGCTGTGTACAAATAATAAATGTACGAATTGTCACAATTTTTCGATTTTTAATGTATTACTTTTGAAATAAACTTCATAGGACTGGTTTTATTTTTTTGCAAAAACTAAGGCGTTTTATCTTAGTTATTGTATGAAATTGCTTAAAAAACACAGGTTACATTCACATAATGAACTATTAATCTTTTAATGTAACAGTGATTCATAAATCCGAATTTTACATCATTTCTACTGTTATGCAAAACATACACAAAAAATTTCAGCAAAGTATATCAAAAACTTTTTGACCAATCGATGCCCCCGTTTGAGCTTTTCGAAATAAACACATTTCAAGTAAAACGCATTTTAATGTGTGTGTGTGCGTGTTTGCCTCTTATATAAAGTTATGGCATGTGCTTCTACTAAAACACTTGTAGTTTTTGTTTTAGTGAAAGGAACAAAGAAAAAAAAAACGGTATTTTTCTAAAGCTTATAAGATGGTCTATAAATTAAGGTATTCGACTACGTTCGGAGCCGTGATTTTAAAAAGGCGCATAAATGTATAATTGTCATGCTATTTAGTGTCACTTAGATTAGAATACATGTATAAAATTACTTTAAGGACACATTTTGACAAAAAAAAAAATTATTTATAAATACAATATTTCGGCAAAAAATTAACTTAGAATAACCTTTTTCAAAATGTTCTTCTTTTGAGAAAAATACTTCTATTATAATAATATTTTGCCTCTATATAGCTCAGACTTCTGTACAGAGGCGCAACTATTTTTGAAAAATTCACATCATTTTCAGAATTATATCCATTAGAAATATATATATATATATAATTATCGGCATTTTTCCTTAAAATTTCTCCCTAAAATCTTATTGTTGGCAACACATCAGATTAGGGCAAAATACCAGTGATTTGATGTCAAGAGGACTTAGTGCTGAAAATCTTGTGAACTTTGAATTGTAGTGGAAAGGTCCAGAAACAATTTGTTACTCTCTTCTCCAAAGTGAAGTACCTTTAGATCCTAAAAGTGATGATTTTACAAAAGATGTGAAGAAAGATTCTGAGAGAACTCTAAAATTTACTTTAAACTCTGTTATTTTGGATAATTGCTTAAATTTGACTAATAATTATTTAAAATTAATTCATATTTTTAGTTTTGTTTTAAGGTTTGCTAGGATTTCCCAAAACCCCCACAGTAAGCGCACGGGACCTTTAACTTCTGAAGAACTTACAGATATTGAGCAATGTTTAGTTAGAAGGGTTCAGGTAAGAGAATTTTCTGAGGACTTCAAAAAGCATGAACGAAGTGAGACAGTGTCGAGTAATAGTAAGTTGAAATCTTTAAATCCATTTATCGATGACAAGGGAGTAATTCGCGTAACAGATAGATGGGGCAATTCTGAATATGATTATGAAACAAAATATTCTATTGTCTTACCATCTAAATCCAAATTTACGTCTATTCTAATGCTGCAGTTTCATAACAAATTTTATCCTCTTGGACCACAGTCCCTTTTGCACAGTGTTCGACATCAGTTCTGGCCCGTAGGTGGCAGAAATCTTGCAAGGAAAAATTGTTCATGAGTGTGTTATTTGCTTCAAGGCCAAACCCCGTAAACTTCAGATTTTGTGAACCTTCCCAAAGAAAGAACTACATGGTATCCCTCCCCCCTTTATCAACAAGTAGGAGTAGATTTCTTGTGGCCTTTTTATTAAAGAATAAACGCAAAGAAAGTATATAACTTGTACAAAGTATATATTATTATATTTGTATGTTTTGTCACTAAGACAATGCAGAAAGAAGAATTAGCTACCAACCTACTCCGAAGCCTCCTTCATTGCCTTAAAAGATTTTATGAGAAGAGGCAAAAGCATTCTTATTTACCCAGACAATACAGGTAATTTTGTTGGGGCTAATGTTGAACCCAAAAGGCTATTTAGATTTGTTATGAATTCAAACGAACAAATGGACTAATTTCTTTAGAAGGTATTTCATTGAAATTTATCCCACCTAGGTCACCAAATTGTATACGATTATTGGAAACATGTGTCAGCTACAAAAGTACACGTACTTACGCCGTGTTGTGAGAAAAGCTCGTTTGACATATGAGGAACTCAACAGTTTTAGCTCAGATTTGCTGCGTTAACTCGAGGACCTATTTCGCTCGTCATCTGATCCAAACGACGGACAGCCTGACCTAACCAAATTTTTTAATAGGGCCTCCTTTGACAACCTTTCCTGGACCAGACTTGTTAAACGTTCAGGTAAGCAGATTGTTTCGTTGGCAGTTAACTACAAAAATTGTAAAAGATATTTAGCAAAGATGGAAGAGGGACTACGGAGTAAGTACTGAAACCCTACTCAAAGCCGGGATAAATTCTAACGCCACCTTTACCTTCCATTTGTAATTTCCAGCATCATTATCAAGGTTTCCGTCACTTTGTTATAGAAGAAACAGTTTCGGAGTGAAACTCCAGTTGTAGTTCCGGCTGTGAGCCGAGCAGACGTTAAGTCTAAGTTTCATTAAGGTTTTTAAATTCATTAAAGTTTTTAAAGGAATAGAGTCCATTGTTTTTATTGAGTTGGAACTTGCCCGGTCCTCCAGTACTTTAAATTTTTCTATTTATATTAAAATCGAAAAACATAATGTGGGTATAGAATTGGTAAACCAAAAAAGATTCCAACAATTCGAAAGTCTTCCTTTGAATTGGTATTATAGGAATTATGCATTTACAAAATATTAGAAACCTAAATGGAATACACATACATTTGAAAAAGGAAGTTTAGATGGAATAAAAAAGTTGATAGAAGATGTATTATCAGCTGAGAATTGTTGAATGTGTTTTTGCCTTTCTTTTTCTCGGAAATCGAATCTGGGAGAACACTGGATGTCAGATCCGGTAATGTCGGGCATGCGCCAATGTTATGTGATTCGTCTCTACGGGTACGGCAGACGTGAAATATGAGGTTGTGAGAAGATAGTCACAAATACACCCTCACTGAATCTGCCAAAGCCGCAGTAAATGTGACAATCCTTTGAAACTTTCAGATACCAACAAATAAACTAGACCTCAACCGGAAACACGATTGGAATGGATTTTCGCACAAAAATTATTTCTTCGTTCTGAGTCCTTTGACACATTGTAAGATCGTCGTTCCTTTTGTTCAGTCTCTCAATCTCTGGAGGATAAGAGTTCCGTTGGATGAAACGATATGTTTGTCGAAAGGAAACCCGTATGCCTCACCGAGGATTCTTTTGGTGACTTCTGTGTCTTTTTCGACGGTTATTGGCGTGATGGATGTCAAGATAGTTTGCACTCAGGTCGGTAGCTGCTGAAGAAAAAGTTCTAATATAAGCTCTTTCGGAACGTTATTCGAAGTTACATGCCTATTCATTGTCCTGAGGAGTACTGATGGCTTCCTGTCTCGGAGCTCTTCGCCGGTTAACAACTTCTGAAATTCTTGTTGCGATGACTCGCCGGTTCGCTGGATCAGTTGAGCTTTAATAGCGCCGTATAGATCCGTTTCGTCAGGAGTAATAATTGAGTCTCTTACAATTGCGGCGGCTTCTGGTGGCAGGTTTGAAACGCGATGTAGTTATATTTAGTACACGTGTCCGTAATCGCTTTCGGTACTCCGAGGGCAAAAGTTCGTTTGCACCTGGAGAAATTGTGAGTTGAGGATCGCTGAAGTTGTGTTGGATGAATTTCAATTGCGGTGACTTCAGTTTTATTTTCCAGTAAAAAATTAACAGCAAGTTAATGAAGGATTTCTTTTCTGGCTAGACAAACAATGATATTTCTTGTCAAAAAGTAAATTTCACAAAAATAAAAGAGTAGATTAAAACATATGTGTGATGAGAAAGTGGTATTTCCTTGTTAAAATTACTTTGCAGTTGGGTAGTTCAGTGACTACATCTGGAGACTGAATGTTTTGTTTAATATGTCAGGCGACAAATTTAATAAAAAAAGCAGGAAAAGGCCGAAAACGGTGTACTGATATTACCCCTGTGGTCGCTTCCTTATCATCTTGTCTCCCTAAAGCGGTAAAAAGGAACGATGAATGACCAAGACTACCTATTAAAAATCTAATGTATTATTTTTAAAGGTAATATTGCAGAACAAATAATCTATAAAGGAAACCCTTGGAGTGATACAAAGAAAGCAACAACCTTATGTGAAAAAGCGCACAAAATCCGAATAGATTAACTTTAATAAATCCTATCGTTATACTTCTAGATTTGCTAATTTAATCTAGTAGCTAAATCCGTTCATTAGTCACGATGCCTAATTCTAAATCTTACCACAGAAACACTGCATTCAGCGTCTCCACTTCTTCTGACTTACGATTATTTAACTTTATACATTACCAACTACTCTGTGACCGCTAAGGTTTTCCTTGAGAGGATGGCTGTGAAATAAACGCGATTGCTAGCCCAGAGATTTTCCAAGAGGATTTGTAGTTGAAAGTTGCGTAAAGCTCCGTCACAAAGGTGTTCACAAATTTTGAACCGACAGGAAAAAAAAAAGTATTATGTTTCAGAGATGAGAATTTCAAGTGACATCCACTGTAGCATAATTTGCTGATGCTGGTGTTTGCTCAGTTTAAAAAGAATCCAGAGTAGATTAGCAGATGTAAGGCTTAAAGTTAGAATTTCACGAAAAAAGCTGGCTCAATTTATAGCAGCGCTAAAAAGGCTACATTGGCAGTGCTACATTGGGCAATGGGACACATTAATTGAACAAATGATTATTGGTCACAAGTTATAGATAGACAAAACTAAAATATCGTTATTCTGTAGTGATAGTCCAAAATACGTAAGACGTAGCATAACAGAAATGCTACATCCTGACTGCTTCCAATCAACTGTAAGTGCCCACATATTTTTATCATTTGTTCATGCATATCAGCAGGTGGTATCGGTCACCTTCATATCATCGATGGGACACTTAATGTCATAAAATACATTGACACCATTCTAGAACCCAAATTTGTGCCTTCCGCTGGGGATCTAATTACCAACAATGCTTCATTTATTTTTACTAAGATTTAGCTTTTTTGTCACACAATAAAGTAATTGAAAGACTCTTGTACCGTTTTAAAATCATTGAGTTGTTGTCCTGGTCAGGAAACCGTCCTGATCTCGAACTTATCGAAAACTTGTGGCATAGTTTGAAGATAGAAATTGATTCTTTCTTTATATAGGTAATAAAAGGAAACATCTACAAAAAGATACTAATCTCAAAAAGTAGAAAGGGAGCTATGTGCAAAATTCGGCAATCACGTTAAGTTTTTAAGGGAATACAAGCGTTCAAAGTTAATACCAGATACTACACAAGACCATCTTCAATTCTGAAGCTGCAAGTGCTCCTCATAATATACATATATGTCACTTAGGGTTCTTAATTTACTTTACACTCAGTTCCAAAAAAGGTACCGAGATCTCTTGAGGGAAAGAAAGCTATTCTCCATGTTATTCCCATCCCACGAATTCTGCTTTAATACGTTTTTAATAATAGTGGTGGATCACCGATTTTTCACTGTTTTCTTTTAATGAATTTCACACGTGTTTTTGATAAATATCAATATTTAATTCTTTTTTTTATTGCTGTAAATTTTAAAATTACCCACAGTTGAGCTTGCATTAAACGAAAAAAAAATTGTTCAGGGGTAGCTGGTTTGAAATATTTCACAGTTCTCATTCGTACTGACTGCGCCATCGGTTATGCAGGCTCTTTATTTTTTTTTCTTAAAAAACAAATTATATCAGAATCATTTCTTGAGAAACCGAATGGGGATATAATTGATAAAAAACTGTTGTGCTTTCTCCTGAAGAGACTTTATAATTTGTGATATCACGTTTTGGACTCTTTGTGAAAATCTATATTGTGGAATAATATGTTCAGTTAAAAGCTTATCAAAAATTACTTTTATACACTCTTGTTAATATTGTTTTACAGTCAGAAAACAGATAAGATTATTTTTATCTTGGAGAAATTGGTTAATCTTCAACCAAAAACATTTTATTAACAAACTAAGGTCCCTAAATTTATTGGTCTTTAACTTAATAAAAATTTGTAGAGGAATATTATTAAAAATATTTTTTATTAAAAAAATGCATGAAATAATCTTTAAAAATTATATTAATAATGCACAATGGAATGTCGTTAGTGGCTTACCTAATAGACTTATCAGGACTCCTACAAAATGTATGACGAACATAATCAACAGTGTTTTCCATCACGAAAACTTAAGTACATTTGCCACTTTGAGATATCAAAGTTCTTGTCTTTTTTAAAGTTCTTTTCCATTGGTGGATAGATTTTGATGTCTTAGATCGACAATCCATTCTATTTGAATACTTCGCTGTACACACGTAATTGATTTAAATTCAGTTAACCACAAAGTACGCACTACACATTTTGCCGTGGGGTCCACATCTTTACTAATTAAATCAGTGTTACAAGTTTATCGTCTGCGTTTGTCGAATAAAATTGCACAAACTTGCAGCCCCCCAAAAAACTAAAAAAATCTCGCAGGGGTTTCCAATCCCCGGATGAACAGTTTATAACATTCTGATGGGTAGTCCCGTAATAATGAACCATAACTTTTGGATACTTTACCCTCGGAAACCCTATATATACTACCCACTTTTATAAATACACTTAATATATAAGAATATTTTTTTCTCCTATGAATTTAATAAAAATCATTTACTTCTCCGGCTCTGAAAACGTGGATAAAGTACATGTTATAATTACAGACAGTACATGTCAGTACAGTACATGTTATAAGTACATGTACGAATTTCCTACCGCAGTAAAATTACTCTACTGGTACAATGCCTTTTTGATTCTTTATATTCCGATATCGCAATCAGTTAAAAAGATATTAATTAAAAAATTCTTACTCTTATTAGAAGTTTTCTTTACCTGTTTCCACGAGGCCTAGTGGTTAGAGTAGCTGACTTCAGACGGATTACCCATGGGTTAAACCCTGACCTGCATTTTTAAAAAATTTACTTTAAATCATTTTAATTTTGTTTCGTTAATTTTTTCTCTTGATCGAATTTAAATTTATGAGTTATTTACTGTTTTTATACAAGCTTTTATTTAACTTGCAATGTAAAATGTTCGAGTGGAGTCTTGCAACTCAATTTTGAAGCTGATGTCTTCAACTGATTGAGATGAAATTTTGTATACACATTTAATTTGGATGACAATGCATATTTGACAATTTATATTCCAATATAGCAATTAGTTAAAAATATATTAATTACAGTAATTTGTTCGGGTGGAATCTTGCAACAGAAATTTGAAGCTCATGTCTTTAACCGATTGAGCTGAAATTTTGTATACACGTTTAGTTTGGATGATAATACATGTTTTGACTATTTATAGTCTGATATCACAATCAGTTAAAATATATTAATTAAAAACCCTTTACCCCTATTGGCTCTTTATTCTGCCTAGCATCTTATCGGATTGAGCTTAAAACAGTTCCAATTTTTCGACCTTGTTTAAAAGTTCGTCTTATTCTTTCTATCAAATTGAGACAAAAAATAATTATATAATCGGACAGGTTATTTATTTCGTCACTATACTGATTATTTTTTTTAAAAAAATGATATTTTCTATTTTTTATGATTTTTTCTAAAATTCTTTTTCATAAAAATGATTTCTTAATTTTTCCGTATGAATATATTTTTTCGTTTTAATGAATCGATATTCATCACTAAAAAAGTTCAGGCGTTTCTCTTTTAGAATCAGTTATTTAAAAAATAAAATACCGAAAACATTCTTTTCTACGATTTTTCAAAAATTACTTAAATTTTTAATAAAACATTTAAAAACTTCGAACGAAACTATTATCCAAATTCTCCACAAAGTTTTAAAAAATTGGTTTAAAACTACGGATTTAAAAAAAAAATGTGTTTTTCGTTTTCAAATAGCATTATAGTAAAATTAGAAAAAAAGATGAGTTTTAATATTTTCATTAATTTTTCTTTGTCCAAAGTTGTTTTGGTCTTACAGTGTTTATCCCCATCCTCCATCATCATCTTGTTGCGGCTCGTGTGAAATATTTATCATAGATACGTGATTCGGCGGGAAAAAAGATTGAGTACACCTGAGCGCCTTTTAAAAAAAACCGGAAAAATGACCTTGCAACCTAGTTGAATGACTGAAAAACCCCCTCCAGCGATAACTTTTTAAAAATAAAAGAATTTTAAAGAAATTTTATTTAAACGTTTAAAGAATAATATAAACTTTCGTTTAAATTTTGTATAAAAATTTTTAACGTCATTACAAATTTATGATATAGAGTTTTTGAGATTTAGAGATAAAAAAAGCAAATTAAAAAAACTTTTATCTGATTGATTTTTAATTTTAAAAATTTCAAAAAAATAAATACGTAAGAAATTCAAGGGCAAATTTTTTTATCATAAATTTGTAATGACGTTATAAGTTCATAGCAAAAAAAAAATTTTAAACGAAAGGTTTATATTATTCTTTTAGAACATTTAAATAAAAACTTGTTTTTAAAAGTTCTTTTTTACTTTTAATTTATTTCAATTGATTTGAGAAGTGACATCCAGTTATGTTTTACTTCTCGACTAAAATAAGCTTAAACTCCATCGTGCAATAACCACATACAACTCTTTAAAAAAATTATGGGTTTTTTTTTTTTTAAAAAACAAAAAAAAAAAAAAAAAAAAAAAAAAGAAGATTATTATAAGAATTAAACTGATAACTGAACGTATCATTTCATATTAAAATCAATTATTATTAGATTTAAATTATTTCCAGAGCCAAAAACAGTTCAATGAGATATCTAAGGTAATGGACTACGTTCCTTAACATGATTTTGCAAAAGGAGTACAGGCGGATATTTTTTTTAATATTTAGTGTTACTTAGATTAGGACACACGTATAAAATTTTTGATATTCCAGATTTCTCCAGAGAGACTGAACTAGGACTATTGAAAAATTTACATTTTTTTCAGTTACTACCAATTGAAATAATAATCGGTGTTGTTCTTATAAAATGTTTTATTTTTTTTAAATCTAAGGATAAAAAAATCCATTTCTAAGCTATATATTTCAAAAATCCTAGTCCAGGCTCTGTACAGAGTTCTGAGCTATATGTGGACAAAATATTATTATTATAGAAGCATTTTTCATAAAAGGATAATGTATTGAAAATAATTCATACTATGTTCATATTTTTTTCAAAATATTGCACTTAAATATTTTTTTTATTTTTTTATTTTGATAATATTCTGTGAGAACAATTTTATACGTGTATACTAATCTAAATGAAACTAAATATTAAAAAGGAAATTATTCGTTTGTACGCATTTGCAAATCACGTTTCCGAACGTAGTCGCATACCTTAATTGAAAATAAATCAGAAATAGATTATTAAACTGTGTTAATTCAAATTTATTTCATATCTGTTCTAAACCATGCTTGTATATGTCTTAAGCAAAAAGTGATGAAATTTATTAAACCATTTCTGCTTGGAGCCATTTTTCTGTCATCAATATTAAAGAGTAATAATTTATGACAGAGCAACTCACACTTTCAATTTTTGCGACCCAATATTCAATAATAAATTTCATCCTGCAACCCTTCCCGTTACAAACAATATATAGAATTCAATAACACTATACTTTGGTGCTAAGGTTACAATACGACTTTAAACTCTTAAGTGCCATTGGCATATATGAACATCTCACTGAGACAAAGCGTTAATTTTCCTGGATGTATAAATCCGTCCTTCGCGCGAAATACGATTTTTTTCTGTGCAACATTATCCATAAACTTATTTCGAAGGGTTTGGAGTACTATAAATGGCCATGAAAGTGTCTGCGAAGAATTTACTTTTTTCAGGAAATTTGCCTATGTATTCCTTATCGCCCCCTCCCCTCAAAACTTCATATTCGGGAACCTAATTGGGAATCGGCGGTACTGCGCAGTGAATCACGTAACTTTTCATCAGCAGTTAAGGGATTAATTAAACCGTACAAATTATCAAAATAAGTGTTATATTTTGTATATAATTTTATACATGGCAAGCCTATGGGGTCACTGCTAATTATTAAGCTTGTACTTAATTATATTGTTAAATTAACTATAAAGACATTGCACAGTACTGATACATTTGTAAGTGTATTATATTAGTGTAAATGTGTATTTCATTTATTATGTCAAAATATATTTTGTTTACTTTCAGTAAATTAATATATTTTTTTAAATAACTTTTTTTGTTTCGACTTCTTATTATGCTCGCCATCTCTTTGTAGAGTTATTGCGCATGCCCAAGAGTTCTCATCCCCCCCCCCTAGGTGGAGCGAATCCTAGTTTCAGAAACGCTGATTTATAAAGTATTATTTTAGAAACAATGATAAAAAACTTGTTGCTTTGGATTTCTTTTAAAATAGCCTTTGTCTTAAAATTTACGCTTATTTATTTCTCAGAACAGAAATATTTTTGAGCCGTTTCTGAAAAAAAATATTATATCCCTAAATTAAAAAAAATTATCCTTGCATAAAAGAAAACTGAGTAAAATCAGATAAATTCTGATTTAAAGTATTTTTCTGAGCTTTAAACTATTGAGTGCATGAACTTGATTATGCAATTCTTGTATTTATTACTGTTTACATGTGTAATAGAATATCTCTCCCATGTTCGCCTTTGTTACACAGATACCTAAATCATTAAAAAAAAAAAAACTTGGCAAACTGAGTATATAATTTATTAGTACATACTCTGGCAGTTGAATTGAATGTATATCGATTGTTATTCAAAAACAAGAAGTTTAAACATGAAGTTTGTAATATAATGTTCGAAAGCGTTTTTTAGAAAGAGGAAACATCTCAATTCAATAACAACAACAACAAAAAAAAACTATTTCAAACATGTTAAAGACATGTAGGATCTTACAAGTATAACACAAACACGAACGCACACTCACAAACAGACATGTTTCTTAAGTTTTGATCTCTACTCTGTGTTATCAAGAAGCTGAAAAAAAATATACAAATCCTTCACGTTGTTATGAAGCCGTTCTCTTCCCCCTAATTGCAAACAGACCCCTTGCCCCTTGCCGACAGACGTTGCGAAAATTCCAGACATTTCCCTAATTGCTGGGAAAGAATCTCGTAACTGGGTGGTCAAAGTTTTGGACCCTTTTTCCCAGGCTGTCTGGACTGTCAAAAAGAGATGCCATAACATTGTATTTTCATTTTCCCGCGATTCGGTGACGACGGCACGTCTGAAAACTTACAATGGTCCCCCAGCCATCGGCGCCCATTGGGTAAGAGATCAAGGGAGCCGAGACCGAGTGGCGGCAAAAGAACAAGCGATGACAGAAGGATGATTAGGAGAGATAGAAAGGAGATAAGGAGAGAGAGAGAGTCCGAAAGAAAAGACTGGATTTTGAAGGAAGCCGTTTGGACTTCCCTTGAGCGATAGAAAAAAAGCGATAATGAGCCCGCGAAGTACAGCAGTCTCCGAACATGGAAGATCAGGGAACGGTCTGAGTCCCGATCAACGAAAGAAAGCGATACTTGATCCGCAAAGTAAGGTGGATTTCGGAAGGGTAGAGAGTGCGAAAGAGCACGGCGAATTTGGAACCAGCAAACTCACTCAAACTCGGTGTGGAATTTCCGAGAGTGAACCCTTTTTATACATCCTTTGAACATGACTTTTCTCTAGCGGGTGAAGTTACGCCATTATTTTATGTGATAGAGACTCGAAATATGTGGACACTTTCGCTGTTGAATTGTGAAAGAATATTCTAATTTTATTTTTTTGATGATTTTCTTACTGAGAAATTAATAGTTTATCCAAGAGCTGTGTGAAATCCATTACAATATCAACTCAATAAAATATATGAATCTTTTAAGTTAGCAAAACGGTTGGACGAATCACTCAGTGTAACAATAATAAATTAATTATAATCAAAAAATAAAGATTCGTACTAAAATTCTTACAAAATACACTCGTCTCTTTGCTCCAAGATTCCATAAACTTTATACTAATAATTAAAAACAACAGCAGTGAAATATTTTTCTATTTTAAATAATCAAATATCTCTGCGATTTTCAAGTTTCTTATTTACTTTTCTGTAACATTCGTAGAATTAGTTATAACGTGGGTTTCTCATCAATAGGTCACGTGTATTTCATTTGCACGTACATCACATTTGTGTGTGTGTGTGAATTAATTTGTAAACTCCGGACTGACTTTGACAACAACTTTTTAGAGACTCGTGATTATATAGTCCGTAAAAAACATCAATTGAATTATTGTCGAAGATTTGGTATAAAAATTCTAGAACTGTAGGATAAAGAAAAAAAATTAATACCAAAATTCCTGTTTTATGATTTTTCCCGGCATGTATAACATCAGCCAAGATCTCTTGAAAAATCCAAAATATAGAAAAAAAGATTAAGTAAAAAATACTGTAATTCTAGTTTATATATTTAGAATATATTTCTTATAATAGTGGTGAAGTTTTCAATTTTATCAAACAAAGATGTTCTGTCCAATTATTTATATTTTTATAAAAATTAATAATACTCAACATTTTTATGATAGGAAATTTTTAAAAAATTTTTAAAGAGCCTGTCGTTAAGAGGGATTTTGACTTACAACATTATTCATTGCAAATCAACGTATATAAACTTTATTGAGTTATTATTATAAAGAACATTTATTTTAATTATTGATGCATAAATATTCACCACTGTAAAAATTAAAGAACATTAAATAAATGATGAGGAAATTCTGCATTTTCTTCCAACACTCGGTAAACTCACCGGTGAGTACTTGAAACTTTACACTAATACTAACGAATTACACAGATAACTCATTAACATCTTAGAAGACTTAAAATACGAATTGTACGTCATCACACCCAAGGAAAAACGCCCAATCAAGGTAGCGTCATTAAAGGACTACCCCGCGACAATAAAACCGGTTTCTGAAATCAAAAAATGACTTAAGAGAAATCGGCTTCACCGTAGAGCGTAAGGTATCCCAATTATAATCGGCCGTACAAATCAGCCCCCAATGGTATTCTTTGAATTTCTTTACCCGCAACATCCACAATTTTAAAATTTTCGATTTAAATAAAATTATTTTTCTTAACTTCAGCCCCAAAGTTGAAGGCTATGAGAGCAAAGGGATAACCCACCGCTTCTCCTGCAACAAATTTAATCATACGGTGAAAACCGCCATTTAAAACTCAGGTGTCTTAAAATGCGGTGAATCCCACCAAATTGTGAATGTGCAATACAACGTGTTGAACAAATGTATTGCATAAACTGTAAGAGCCGGAAAAGCCGCAGGGACATATGGCAAACTATGCCAAATGCCCGCTTTACCCCAAGCCCAAAGTGCGATCTATACTCAATAACAACTACACTAACGTAATCAATAGTAATAGTTAGTCCTAATGTTTCTGATGCAAATGCAACAAAACTCAAACGCTACATATTCTAACCTGCTAAAAATATCCAACAAATGGCAACACGAAAGTAGTGATTTCTGCAGTTGCCCTGCAAACTCAGGCCAAAAATTCAACTGCTTCATTCCCTCAAAATAATGTAAATGTAAGCAATAACCAAAATCCTAATGCTAATCTCATCACCCAATCCTTACAAGGAATTATTAGTGCATTGACAGCACTAACTGTGCAAATTAACAATATGAACTTTAATCCAAATCCCCCTCAAGGAAAATCAATCAAAAATAAACAAACTAGAAAACGCGAGTTATACGCCTTAGTAGAGGCTATTATGGATAATGATTATGAATAGTCGATATCGAGTTGGCCTGAGTTTGTGTTCCTGAACGCAAACGGCATTTAAATAAAAATTTATGAATTTAAATTATTTGTAGAGAAGTACAGTCCCGATGTAATTCTAAATCAGGAAACACATCTGAGTAAGCTCCGCAAACACAACATAAATGTTAATAATTACAAATGCTACAGAAATGGATCGTATCACAGAAGGACAGGCTACGTGAGGCACTTTCTTAATCCTCTTAAAAAATCTTATACCTCACTTTCACTTACGCCCCAGCTTCATCATGTTGAAGCAACTCTGGTCACGCTCAGCCCCTCCTAATCTAGACCCACTACAATAATCTCTATTTGCTATTCCCCGCTCTGATAATCCGTCTCTTAATACTCTTTGTGACCTCGAAACTACTTTTTCAGGTCAACAGTCATTGTGTGATTTTTGGCTATTTTTAACGCCACAAGACAATACGTGGAATTGCTCCCACAATTCGGCCAGAGGAACTCAGCTAAAGGACTTCGCTGATCTCTTGATCTAGAAATCCTTTATCCCGATACCCCTACCAGGTACGGGTATAACTCGCAAAATACTTTATACATTGTATTAACTGGAAATTTTAACTTCTCATTCACGATTGCATCCCTAGCTGAGTTACCATCTGATCATAACCCTGTTCTTTTAAATTTTTCTTTCAATATTCCAATTCATCAAGAAAATCCTATAGCAATTACCACCTGTTGGCTTTTTTTTATGCAGCACCTTAATAATAATATTCATCTTGAAAATTATACAAATATTAATAACCCAGTTATTTTGAAGAATAAAATTACTAACTTTTCTGAAGCCATTTGCTCCGCCCATTCCACCTCCTCATAACCAATCAGAAATACTCGACACGCATACACTCCAAGTCATATCAGAGATATGATTTCTCGAAAAAATCGCTCAAAAAAACTTTTTCTAACCACAATTAATCCAATTCACAAAACAGAAACAAACAGACTACAAGCACAAATTAAGCGAGAACTCAAAAAACATTCACAAGACACTTGGAAAACTAAACTTGAAGCTCTCAACACGCAGGATAATAGCCTTTGGAACATGAATAAAATTTTTAAAAGAAAACGCACATATATTCCTGCTTTAAATACTGCTTCTGACGTCGCTATAACTGACGACCAGAAAGCAAACCTCATAGCTAACACTCTTGAAGACAATTTCACAGAAAACGACAGACCAAGTATCTTTCAACGCTTCAATTGACTCCTGACGTCACTAATGCCCTGGAAAATCCTTTTTTTCTCCCTTCCCCTCCACTCCTATCACCCTACTAATCCAGATGAAATTCTAATTACATAAGTCGGGGCTAAAAAATCAACAAGTCCCCAGGAATAAACAATATCACAAATAAAATTATCAAAAATTTCACCACTAAAACAATCATTATTCTTACCTATTTTATCAACAAAACTCACTTCTTTAGGAACTTTCATGGAAACCATGATTGATTGAGCTCCGCGTTTGGATAGACGATCATGAGTGATTACAGCGGAAATTTGGACTTTTCGCCGACTAGACAAGCGAAATTGCTGCCTGCGAAAAGCTTAGAGATAAGCGCTCACTGGTATCCTCAGCCCCTTCCTCTCACAAGTCACTGATGAAAAGCCTAGCAAGCTCTCAGCTCCACTCACAGGAATTCTTCTCCGAAACTCAATGGATGAGCACCCAAGCCATGTATTAAGTGAAAAGGAGGGAAATGGTAAGTGAGCTAAAACCATCCCCCATGCACTAGAACTGATTGTAATGAGCATAAAATTCCCAATTACCTTGGTGGTAGTTAAAAGAAATTAATTCTAACGATCCCATTTCTTGGATGAAAACCGAGTGTAAAGTTAAAAGAAAAAGTTATGTAAAAAGCGCAAAAAATAAAAGCAAGGAATCCACGGAAGAGTTTATCTTTCCTAAAAGACATTTGCCAGGCCCGTTTCCCCCAGTCACTAACCAGGATCCTATAGAAACGAGAAATAAATTTCGACTTAGAACAGGATGTTAAACATCCACTCCCGACTAACAATAATGTAACTTAATGTGCAGTTACTCCTCGATTAAACTTCCCCCACCTGTCATGCTTAAAATCAAAAGAATTTCATGATCAAATTAAATTAATTTTCTTTGAAAAATTCCCAAAATTCGCAATAGAACTGCCGGTGATGTGATTAAAATTTTCAATAAATGATTTTGATATCATCGAACTCTATCCACTTCTTGAAAGCGAATAAAGAATTGAATTCTATATGTAATTAACCGTAAACCTGACAAACCGATAAAAGCTGTATTGTAAATCTCCCCGGAGTTTCTTAAAATCGAAGATATCACAAAACGATTTAGTTAGAAGAAGGTTTTGTAATTGAAAGCTGCACGCAGCTTATCTCGAAAAAGAACAAAAAAACCCCTTCCATACTTTCTAATACTTCCCGGAGAAAGCCAATAATAAAAATATTTGATTTAAAGTCAAAATGAAGTTTCAGCCATAAAGCTGAAAGCTGGATGTTTCGCCCTGCAAGGAATAACCCAGCTTCAACCCGTGAAGCAATTTTCATACTGCCGCGAACCGTCATACGCAACCTGTAGATGTTGCAACGCGGTAAAGCGCATGCTACGAGAAACTGCCAAATCAAAGAAAGACAGGAAAACTCTTTGTATTAACTGCGAGGGCTACGGTCATTCGCGTTATTATACAAAATGTCCCAAATTCCTACAACCAAAGAAAGGTGCCCCCTTCTGTTGATCCAATGAAAAAGAAAAAATTTCGCCAGTAAATGGATTAAAGAAGGAATTCTCTTTCGCTAACATTGTTAGTGGAGAAATCCCCTGTCAAACCCCCTACTAATAATGAAAATAAAAATGATAACAGAAAAGAAGATTCCCCGTGGACTTTCTTAGCCAAGAAAATGATACCTCTGACTTAATACAAGTTCTTGGAACTTTTTTAAAAAGTCATTTCAAACCTAGTGTTGAAAAAAAAAAAATCCTAAAATTCTCGATCTTCTCTAAATTTAAAAATGCAAGTTCGGACGTAGAAAACCTTTCGCCTACTAGCAGAAGCCTCATGGATAAAGTTTAATCTCATATTATTTTTAACCTTTAAATTCCCTCCTTAATTATTTTCTTATAATAGTTGTCTTAAAATAATAAACTAAAAATTAGAATAATTCTTCGAAGTCAAAGCCAGTGCAGCTTTCTAAAAGCTCACTTCCAACCTCCAACTGTGTGCTTCCTCCACTCCACAGCACCACTCATTGGTTCTCCATAATTCCTGAAGTCACGCCCTCCCTCTCCCAACCAAAGCTGCAACACCATGAACATTGAATAACCAGATAGAGGGTTGAAGACGCTGACGCAGTCTAGGTACCTCTTCACAAAATCATCCGTCAATCATCCGTCATCCGTCTTAGTAAACTTTCCTAACTGGAAACCGCCATTATTTCCCCATTAAAAAACATTCATCACCCTCAAAGTTAAAGGCAAATTTCATTACCCCAACCCTAGGTAAAATTACAGAGCATAATATTCTCACAGAATTAATTCGTATACTTATGATACTAACATAATTAACCCAAACCAATATGAAAGTTTCACTGAACATCTCTCTATTTGTCATCCCCCTCCCCTCAGACTCCTCACGTAAAAAATTACCGCTGAATTTCAGAGAGGCAGATCCACTGAACTGCTCCTTCTTGGATATCGAGAAGGTTTTTGACCGGTCTGGGTAAGTGGTCTCATTTATAAACACTAATTATAACTTTCCTCCTCCTTCATTAATTCATGTAATAAATTTACCTTTAAATAGGTATTATCAGGTCAGAGTCAACAACACACTCTCTGGACACACACACAACACAAATATTGGCTTCACAGGGTCCCTCCTTGGCCCACTTTATTTAATCTATACATAAACGACATGCCCACACATCCACAAACAATGATAAACTTCTATGCTGACGACACATGTATAACGGCCTGTTACAAAAAATCACAACACAATCACACCTGCTCTACCAAAACACCTTTCTTCTACTGGAAAAATTTCTTTAATACATGGAAGATAAAAATCAATGTCGAAAAACGGTTGCTGTGCTTTTACCAGGAGAAGAAAGCATTGCACAGCTCCCACGCCATACCTTCACACCACTAAACTTGTCCCCAGAGTACAAAATACTTGGGTATCGCATTAAATAAAGCACTCTCACTTGGAAACACCACATTCTACATGCAAGAAATAAATTCCGGATCGCGCTTAGATTAATTTACCCACCACTAACCGAATTCTGATATGAGAGAGACTCAAAACAACACGGTACATCTCTACACCGCTGTTTTGCGTCCCTTTAAGTTATGCTGGGTTCCCCTGTGTGGGCACACAATAAGCAAAATACTAATATTAAAGTTCTTGAAGTCTCGCAAAATTCATTTTTTAGAAATATAACTAGAGCTGTAGATACACCAGAAACTCCTACATCTATAAAAGCCCTTGATATTAAAACCTTTAAAAACTTCTTTATTCAAACTCTTGTACTAGTTTTTAATAACCTCCCCAATACCAATAATCTAAATTTAATAGACATTCAAAATTACCACTTAATGACAAAAACTAAGAGAGACCCAGGAGAATATTCCTGGATTCTTATAACTCTGCTTAATAGTATTGCTTCGCAATCACCGCTATTGAAAATGCAAACTATTCATTCTAAATTTTACTCCATATTTTTATCTTTACCTCTTTTTGTAATTTTTGGATTTTTAAAATTTTTTTCTCATCGCTGCACCCACCAGGCAAGCAATCTCTTATTTCACTTCCCCAACTTCAGTGGACAGCCATTAGAGAGCTTTTCTCACTTATTGCTATCAACTAATCACAGTGTTTCTACACAGCTCCCAGTTGATCAAGGCCAAATCTCCCACAGGACTTTTTCCCACCTAAATTAGAAGACTACTAACCCCAGACTGTGACGCCATTCGCATTACCTCACTAAATTCAGTGAACTTTATTTTTCTCCCACTCAGGTTTTCCAATTGTCAGAGCCAAAAATATTTTTATCAGATAGGGGATGGAGGATCTATTGCAGATCCATATCCCTGTGACGTGAAGAAACATGACGAAACGCATTTTCTTCCAGCGATGTATTTTTTAAGGCCTAATGTAAGATCGTGCCTCCTATGGCACTATGAGTTTACAGAGGAAAAAAAAAAGAAAACTTTACAGCATGTCGGGCACTAATTTGCTTCCAAGTCAAATTTTGTTGTCGAAAAAGAAGTAGCTTCTTGTTAACTATAGGATATTTGTTTGACGAGGTTCTCTTGTGGCCAAGAGTCATAAGTTCAACTCCGGTTCTTTTAAAGACTGACAACAATGAGGGCTGCCGTAGCCCAATGGTCAAGGTATCGGATCATGACAGGCATGGTATGAGTTCGAACCCGAAGACCCGCCGCGTAGGGTAGCGATGCACTTTAAATTTGTCGAGAGCTGAAACGTCCTCCCGTTGGTGTGGTGAGGTAGTTAGGAGATAGGAGTGCCAATTCAGGTGTCGTCATGTCACTTGACCAAGGTTCAAAATTACGTCGTTTGTCACCAAAAGCCCTTGTGTAGCTGAACAGTGCGACGTTAATATTCACTCACTCACTCACCCGACAGTGTTGAGATGATACACATTAAATATGTGAAAATTTTGAACCCTAATGTAGGCGCATCGAGGCAGTTGGAGGAAAGCCTATTAGCTAAGAAATCATCCTCGTCACTGAGCCCACATATACATCCCGTAAATTATGGTTTTGATGTTTACTTAACAATACGAATA
Organism: Trichonephila inaurata madagascariensis; assembly: GCA_019973955.1. Taxonomy (NCBI): domain Eukaryota; kingdom Metazoa; phylum Arthropoda; class Arachnida; order Araneae; family Nephilidae; genus Trichonephila; species Trichonephila inaurata. Next base: position 15,091 of record BMAV01027793.1, on the reverse strand, counting down.
TTCATATCAGTTTAAATTCTTGTTTCTAAATAGCAAAAGATACCTTTGAGAAAATTCAATATTTTTTTTCCAGTAGTTCTCTTCCCTTAGGTTTAAAACAAAGAGAAGGTTCTACTTTAAGACGTCTGTCTTAAGTGACTGTTTTAGATTTTTTTAAACTGGAGAATAAATTAAAGTGAAAGAGTATCATCGGGGGAAATGTTTGCGTCAGGTGGAGATTATTTCTGCTTTTGATGCATGTGCAAGATGCTGGAATGATTTTGTTTTTGACATTCTCCTGTCCTTTATATGTATACTTTTATTATTATTATTATTGTTGGTTTTTTTACATTTAGAATGTATATGTGTATTTTGAATTTGCATATATATATATATATATTTAATAAAAGTGAAGAAGTACAAGAACCTACAGTGCTAAAGCAAAAAGAAATTGGAATTCACCAGACACAATAAATGTAGATACAAAAAAAGTCTTTGGACTAAACTGGAGACCTATTATGATTTATAAAGCTGTCGCTGAATTAGGCCAGCGAATTAAGGTTAGCAATGCTTTATGGATCCACCTTCCCCGTACAGCAGAAACTTTCGACATAATAGGAAAAAAAACAAAAGTACCAAGTTGAAAAGTAGAGCCTAACACAACACGTGGTAGAAAAACTGCTAATATATTAAAATGAAGCTAAGAAAAGAGAACAATAATGTTTGTCTCAAAGAGAGGAATAATAATAATAAAATTAAAAACAAAAACACTTACGTGTAAAATAATTACTGGAGATTGAAAATTCAACCTTCCACTATACGCTCCCAACGCGAAATGACGTAAAATGACGAATGCTATTGAGACGACTATTCGAGAAGGAAAAATCGTGGCGTCACCTGGATATTTTTTGCAATTAAACAAACCACTAAGATTTTTTTTATAAATAAACTAAATAAAGGAAGTTTTAAAAACGATGAAGGACAAAATTAATAGATAAAATCAAATAAAAATATATTATAAAGTAAATAAACTTGGATGATAATATACTAATCGATGTATTGCAATTAAAATAAGCGCTTAATTTTTTTTTGTTTTTTTTTAAAATATTAATTAAAATAAACTAAATAAAAGGACTTTTAAATAAAATATAATGAACTAAGAAAAAAAGTATATTTATTAGAAATAGAAATATATTTATAAATAAATTTACTTGGATAATTGTATTCTAAACATTTATTGCAAAATTCACAAAATTACTTTGTTTTAAAATGTTATATCAGTAACTAAATCATTGCTTATTTTTATAAAATTTAAGGTAATATTTCTAAATATTGATATAGGTGTAGGCTATACTACCCCGAAAAATCATTTTTATAATGTTAAATTCAAATTAGTCTCTTTTATCAAAAATATTACTTAATAGCAAACTATTTTTAACCTTTAATTGAAGGTCCAAAAAGTTAGCTGACTCATTTTTATAATTATAATTTTTACTAATTTTAAATAGTGGGGATAAAAATTAAGGTTAGGATCAATGTCTACTACATTACTAAATATAATTAAGTCATCTATGTATCTATAAAAAAGTAACAAGATTCTTAACTAATACTTTCATTTTCATAAAAATGCAAACAGATATTTGCTAAGCAGTTGCTAGCTGGTCCCCCTTGTGGTAAACCTTTAATTTGCTCACAATAAGCGTTATTATGGAAAATATAATTTTCTTTTTAATACTAATTCAATAATAGAAATATATTTATCATATTTTAATATCCTATTTAAAAAGTATTTGCTATATGCTATTTTAAGAATCTTAAACATGTCTTCTATATCTATGGAATTAAATAAATGTTCAAAATCATAGGTATACATAGAAATAACTTTTTTACCTTGCATGTACTTAATAATGTCCATACTATTCTTAACAATAATAGAATTATCAATTTTATTTAATGTAGATTGAATACTATTTTGTAGCTTTTTGCCCGGAAGTGTAATATATGTTTTAAAACCATTCGTAATAGTTCTAATTTTAACAGGAGTTTTCTGAAATTTAGGAGTTAGGAAAATATGAGGGAATTTAATATCCAAAATACGTATTTTTTTTTTTTATAAAAAGCAGAGACTTGATTAATAATTTCTCTTTTGCTTGAATTAGATTTTATAAAAGCAGAATTATTATGAAAATGTTTGTTTAGCATATTAGTATAAAGAAATTGCAAATAATTGCATAATTACCCGGTACTTAATCGACATAGACAATAATAAAGTTCTTTTGTAGGTCTGCAAACTGGTTCTTAATATTATTGTAAGTTATATCATAATCAGTTTTATAGTTAATGTGCAATAGCTCATTTAATACTTTGCATTTAAATTCATATATATCTGTGTGTGTATATATAATTTATAACGCACTTACTTTTAGAGACACCCCAAGTAATTTTCGAGCCACGATCAAGTAATGAGGACGCCATTTGAGCTGCATCGCACCCTTCTAACGTTTCACACCATTCCAGCTGTTTTTTCTGTTTTTAATGTATATAACCCCACACTTAGGTGTTCATTAAACTTGGCTCGAATTCATGACATGTCAGCCATGAGCTCTTAATCATGAGCACTAGGCTGTTACTAACAGTTTATTTGTATTTAGATAACGTTTCTTCTTTTGTGCTTATACATTTTAGACACTGGTTTTTCTTTTATAAGACGCTTCAGGGGATGTGCTTTGATAGTACACAAAAGATAAAATGTTTGAAGTATTTTGGAGATAAAATTAGAATATAAATGTTATCACATCATTTTTCAGTTCTACAATATTATTTTTACAGAACTGTACGGAAAAAAAATAATACTACCTTTCCGAAAAAAAAAATCTCCCGACATATATATATTAAATATGACATTTTAAAAAGGGAACTTTTTCTAGTAACTTAAAATTTTGTTTACTTACGCATTCCCAAAAAAAAATTTTAATACAGCTGTTAAAAAAATAAGGGGAAAAAAAATTTATATTAAAACCACATTCCCCGGTTATGTTTCTCGAGCTGAAATATATCTATATAAATTGTGTGTGATATTTCTGAAAACTATTTTCTGTACTACTTTTACACAAAACCTCATTTCCCTTTCAGAAAATTTCAATCATTATAAGTAGCTGGAAAAAAAAGAAAAATTGTTTTTTCTTCTTTTTTTTTTCCTTTAAACATAAAACATGTTAAAAACTTTACGTTCAGTGCATTGCACAAAATGGTTTAATAAATCTAAAAACCGAAAACTACACAGAAATATAAAGAGTACTGAAGTCTGAATTGAAATTTTCGAAAACGAACTTTCTATTAAATTGCAGGTGAAAATAATTTAATATTTCATCTAAAGGGAAAAAAAAGCTCAAATCTAAAAACATTATAACCTTAAGTCATGTATCATGTGAAAAAGGAAAAAACCACAGAAGTCCCTGTTTTTTCTACAAAGACTACAAACAACTTCAAAATGTCAATAAACAGTACCATATAAAGTACAGCTAACCACTTGTACCACACAGAATATCATTTATTGGACTAAAATTTCAAAGAGTGATGCATATGAATTCCACCCCTGAACCATCTTTGTCCATCTCTATCAAGTGAATATGAATCTGAGATGGTGGTATCTATATAAAAACCCTTTCGTCTCCGGGCTGAAATGATCCCAACAATGGTGAGTTCGTGCTTACGAAGCAGAAGGTGCCGAATTTTACTGTCCCACATTAGCACTTTGAAAAAACGCAAACTCCCGTCCTGATGTCGCTGCGCCATCTTCCCGACACAAAGAAAGCATTTAAAGCCGTCAGATCAAATGACGCAACAAACAAACCATCAAATCTACATGACATACACTATATAGCCATCAGACACACTTGACGTATTGAACATCTGCTCACACTCTCGCAATAACAACTATATCATTCATTCGTCTACCCACCGACTCACTGGTAGGGGAGTATGTGGCGTTTGTACCTGTAGAAGTCAGTAACAGCCTACGGACTGACATGATCGTTTTGGTTCAACAATAAGTTACTTGCTTAGGAATCCTAATGTTGCGAGTTCTATCCTCCGCAAATCCCTAGAAATTACGAAATATCTCTCCATCGTATAACCAGAAATACTTAAATTATATAAGAACATTGTAAAAAGGCAGATGGAAACCAAAAATTCTAAATTTTACTGTTAGCTCTTGTGATTATTTTTTGATACAAGTAAAAATATGGAAAAATAATTAATTAAAACATATGTAAATTTAATTCAAATTTTTGAAATCTTTTCACTAGGTAACTTGCATTTTAAGTTGAAATCCTCTAACGCGTTACACATATAAAGGCTGTCTTTGGTTAATGTTAAAAGAAAAGAGAACAAAACTCGGAATATTTTTCCATTTATAAAATACTCAAACATTAGTTTTATTTTCTAGTTTCACTTATCCGCAACTAATTTATTTTATCATACCACTATATTTTTACAAGAGGTTGTACATTTTTTCTATTATAAAATGTATTTCGTATATTCTCCCTATTTGAAATAGTAAATAGGCTATCCCCTTTACACATATTAAAATGAAAAAACTATTTATTTATAAAATACTTTGAAAATTTAAAAACGCTACATTATAAAACAAATGCACTTGAATGACAATGTCACAAAGTTTATAAAAAAGGCACATGTCATTTTCTGTCGAAAAATGTACTTCGCGTTAGTTTAAGCTCTCGCATGCAAGAAATAGCCTTAGAACTCATCGTCATTCAGATTCCTACTACCCCAGCTCACCAATGTCTCTATATTTATTTATTTATATATTTGTATATTTATTTTATTTATTTTGGTGGAATTAATAAAATACATTTTAAAACTTAGATTGAACTGAAATTTTATATACAGGATCATTTGGATGACAATACAATAATTTAGTATAATTCATAAAGTAATTGATTAAAAATAATTATTTAAAAGAATTACAAATACAGCCACGTTAGCTGATGTAGCGACCATTTTGGCGACTTGTGTCAATACTTGGAAAGTTTATTTCTCGCGTGTTAAAGCATTTAATAGGATTGAAATTAAAGGACGATATACTTTAATGATGATTAAAAACTAATTCCCTTAATGTTGTGATTCTGTCATATGTATATACATATTTATATTAATTGTAACTATTTAATAAAAAGTAAGCTAAAACAAAATTTTCATTTGTTGATCTAAGTAGGATTTAACTTAAACACTATTTTTATATTACTTGTTTTGTTACAGAAAAACATGTGATTTTTCATACTGAATCCTGAACTCCGAAAAATGTTTCACAATAATTGACGTCATCTTTATAGTGCACATCCTTCTATGTGTTAAACTATGTACAATGATAAATTTATATTCGTTCAGTTTCAAATATATAGGACAATGTAAATCTCACTGCTGCTGGAAATGCTCATTCAACCACTGATAGCAAAAGTTCGGTGAATAGTCCTGTAACATTATCATGAGATATGCTATACGTACCTGGAAACTTTGCAAAATCTTATGGGATGGATTTCAAAAGCCTTATGCATTTGTTGGATGTTAGGAATATCGTCACTATCATTAACACGTTTTCTCTTTACCTAAATTCTAGGTAGCAATTTGTGCATGGGTTTACGGTTAATCCACAGATCAACAGCTATCGTGTGCAGAGATAGTGGTGATGTTTAGTTATAATTTCCTCACTTTCTAAATGTTTTTTACTGACGGAGGTCGCCAGTCTTCTAGCCTGGATGTGGTCCAAAACACTTTCCTTGCTTTTCGAAAATGGGCAAACCACTCGTGAACGAATTTTATAGACATTGCTTGATCTTCATATACACGTACCAGCATCTCATAATTTTTTTCTTGCCATGCTTAAAACAAAACTTTAAACAGATATTTTGTTCGTCTATTTTCACGTGTTCTCAAATAAGGCAAAGTACTAAACAAGCTCTTTTATGGCCACAGAGTGTGTGTGTAGAGGTGGGGGGTTGAGAGGGAAAGCAAACTAGGGTACTCGCGCCCGTTTTTGCTACCAAATCACTCGTGGGATGTAGAGAACACACAAAACTTTTAACATGTATTTAATTATGCAAATAAAAATTAAGTCATTATGATACATATTAATAAAAGTACAAGATATTTATGTATTATATACAAATAAAATTATTAAATTTATTGCATATAAATGAGACTAACATTAATTTAAACTAAACATACAAAATTTTCATTTTAAAACGCATAATTTTATATTTTTTATAAACCAGTATATATATATATAAAGAAACGTATATACCAGTAGTAAATATACTTTATAATTAATAGAGATAATGATAGTAGAAAGTATATAGAAAAATAATATTTTAATCATTTTCCAAACATTCAAGGCAAACTGTATACATATGCTCAACTTCTCGCATGAGTTCCCAGCCCCCAGATAAACTTTTGAAGGTCCATTTACATTTCCAATCGTTCGAGAAAGAAGGATTGCATCAGACTTCGAAGTTTTCAATGACCCTAAAATTTGCAGCTACGAGAAAAATCGTGGCTCCGTGCGTCTTTTTAGATTCTGGGAGGATTTTCTTGTTTTCACAAGATTGTACAGAACGACCCGCGAGTGATCACTGAGTTAAAATTAATATTACTTCATGTTGTAACAACCGGCTGGGAGTTGTTAGTGTTTTAAAGTATCAGTAATGATCAGCTCAAGAGCCACACAGTTTCAGAAACTCAGAGTTTATACTATCTCGACCCAAACCACACAAAATAAATGTAGGAAATGCACTACCTAACTATTTAGAAAGGTAATCCCCTTTTGGTCTAACAATGCTTAACATATAAATATAAATTACTCCCGCTTACTCCTGGAGCACTTTAAAATGTTACGCTAGAATTCCTGTCAATTCTTCCTTCGTACGACCGTAGTTCACTTGTGTACAAACTCCGATCGTAATTCTAAAATCAGTTTTATCAATTCTTCGCCAGCTATCAACAGTTAACCATCCAGTAACTTTCCGGAAATGCGTCTAACATCGCGTACCTCCAATGTCAGCGTAAATAGAACTCATTACATTAAAAGCTTGTCTTCTTCGAGAAAGTTTTTCAACAAGGGTTATTATTCGCGAATTACCTCAAAGAAGAACCAGTTGAAGGCTCGATTATAGAACCGTTATAACGTTTAAAATTCGCGTCACAATTTCTTTTTTAAATCAAAAAGGTGAGAATTCCAAATATGTTTGTCAATGCATTCGAACTGCTGAACACTATATTCATACATCATGAATAACCCAGTGAAGTGAGCGGATAACAGCAAGTTAATAAATATACACATGAGAATATACATATATATATATATATATATATATATATATATATATACAGTCAAACCTATATATTGCGATTTTTCAATATAGCGAAATTTTTCATGGAACCAGAAATCTTCATGATTTTTCTGCGTCAAATAACCTCCCCATAGCGAGAGTTCATTTTCTATATAACGAATTTTTTCACTTACGTTTAATTTTTTATTCTCCCAATTTCCAAAATATTTCTGGCTATTTAAATTTATTTTTCCTTTTAGCACATTTTATAATGTGGTCATAAATTTTTGATCTGGTTTTTCGATTCCAATAGTCGCCGAGCAATGGAATTCTGTGCATTTCATCCAAGTGCAGCTCTCAATCCCCATTGTGTCCAGTTCGAGTGAAACACATCTTCAGTATCTCACACCCTCCAGAACGAGTCTTCGTGTTCTTAAACTAGTCTCCGTTCATTTTGGCTATTGTTGATCAGTCATAAATAAACTTCATTTTTCAGGCTCAAAAACGTCAAAACGTAGTGCTTGAGAAAAAAGAAAAAGTTATTCTTCAGGAAGTGGATTAAAGGCGTCGAAATATTTCTTGCAGTATTTCTTTTTATTTTTCTTCCGTTTTTGAAAGGTAAGATATATAAAATAGGTATATATTAATTTACAAAATTTCGTGGATAAATTACCTTTTTAAATATAACAAATTTCTATAACAGAGCTTTTCTCTGATATTTCGCGACTTAGTTATTTAGAGATCGAGACTGTATATATATATATATATATGACAAGATATCGTGACCATTGGTAAACTTTATAGTAGGTACATTGAATTAAGTTGGGTGTTGTTTACTTGCATTGATAGAGGCAGTTTTATTGAACCATGTCCCTTTGTATTCCATTTAGGGAACACTGAACATAGAAATGGGTTGATACAAGAAACATAAATAAAGACATACGCGTATTACGTAACGAACCAAGAAAAAGGGAATTTATCAAGTCTAGGGTTTTTATATCAAGCGTAAAACGAAAGGTTCTCAAAACATATAGTTTCATGAACGGAGACTATGATTGGGGTGGGGAAAGATATCGTACGATAGGGTCCAGATGCAATATTAGTTTTAAATGCAAAAGTTGTTAATTTTAAGAGATACAGTTTACAGTTATCTCGTTAGGTAGACAGGCAATAATTTATTACATGCCTGAGAGCCTTATAGAATAAGTAAAATCCATTACAAATGAAAAGTTGGTTGGATAAAATTAAATGGAATTATTACACACACATGTATATATATATATATATATATATATATATATATATATATATATATATAAATAAAAGTGAAGAAGTACTAAAACATATAGTGCTAAAACCAGGAAAAGTGGAATTCACCAGACACAACAAATGCTTAAACAAAATGTTTGGTTGGGGGGCCTATTATAGTTTTAAAGCTGTCGCTGGGTAAACCCAGCAATTAGGGTTAGCAATGCTTTATGGATCCAACCTTCCCCGTACAGCAGAATCTTTTCCGGTATAATAGGAGAAAAAAAAAAAAAACAAGTTGAAAAGTTAAGCTAGCCTAATACAACACAGGGAAAGAAAAACCTGATAATATATATTAAGAATGAAGCTAAGAAAAAGAACAATAATATTTGTCTCAAAGAGAGGAATAATAATAATAAAATTTTTTTAAAAAAACACTTACGTGTAAAATAATTACTGGAGATTGGGAATTCAACCTTCACTATATAAACTTCTAACGGAATGACTTGAAAGAAATGAAATGACTATTCTAGAAGGAAAAATCGTAGCACAGGACAATTTCATTGTACATTAAAACAAACCACTAAGATTTTTTTTAAAAATAAACTAAATAAAGGAAGTTTTAAAAACGATAGTGAACAAAGTTAAGAATAGATGAAATCAAATAGGAATATATTAGAAAGAAAATAAACTTGGATGATTATATACTAATCAATATATTGCAATTAAAAATAAGCGATTAAATATGTATTTATATATATATATATATATATATATATATATACAGATAGCTATAGAAATATGTATAACTATTCAAGATAGGAATTATTTGGCACAGTAGTACCAATAACAAACTCACAGCCTTACAGAAACCAAGATTGTAGGCTTAAAATAAGTTTTACGGCTAGCGAATCTGCTAGTAATTTTGTATATACAAAGTGTCAAGGAACGGAAAGAATAATATTAGGAGAGGGGTAATATTAGAAATTAGAAATAACTGTACTAATAAAATATAACTATAAGAAAACATAGCCTACTATTCACAGTAAAAATTTAAAGTCAATGCAAAAGGTAAAAAGTAGGGCTGCGCTAGGCAGGTGAATCAACTGGTTATGTGTGTGTGTGTGTGTGATTCCCGCAAAATACAACAGAGGAATATCATTAACACATAAAGTTACACATTACGATAGAATAATATAAAAAAGTCCTATTTATTTATGTACGAAGCTAAAACAAATATATATTGATATATAAATATTTTTTGGAAAAAAAATTAAAACAAGATATATTTAAATAATATTATTAATTTATTAAACGTAGTATGCCATCTATTGAATATACACACACACACAATTAGGTTGGGGAAAAGAAATTTGGAGCACGTAATTTTGTAATATGGACAAGTGGCGTGGAAGACACCTCAGCTGGCGCTTCGTCTCCTAACTACCACACCCACGGGAGGAGTACTCGACAGATCTAACAAGCATCGCTGCCCTATACGGCGTGTATTTAGTGTTACTGGGCTTAAACTCGCAACATGCCATCCATTTATCCCGATACCTGACCTGGAGGCTACAGCGGCCCTAAGAGTTCTCGGGAAATTTTAGGTTGAGGAAAAAGTAGTCCACTAGTTTTTTCGGTAGACGGCTGTTGTGGATATCTCCTAAAATATCAATCAAACAATTTTAAGTATGCTCGTTGTCAAGATGACATTTCACACTAAAAGTTATTTTTTGCTTTTTCTTGTTTGGTCCATTCAGTTTCATGATTTTAAAGGGGTGTTAAAATGGAAGTCAACAAAGAAAATTTGGTTCTTTTTACATTTCTTCTTTGATAAGGCGAAAATGCAAGCCAGGGGCTGGAAATTGCGAATGGTGTTTATGGTTGCCCAATACTGTAACAGCCTGTTACGTGCAGTTTTGGTTTCATCGATTCCATTCAGGTATTTTTGATTAGATACACCTCTCGCACAGACAGGACCGTCGTCGAAAATGTCGATTATATCACAAAAATAATCGTAGTTGACCGGATTGTTAGTAGCATCGCCTATGGGCTAAGATCTGACCATAAAGAAACAGTTTTAAGCCATTTGCCAGAAACAATTCAAAAGACTCCATGTTTTCCCGCAATTAACACCAAAACATGATGGATCGAATTTCTGCCTACGAATCCTTGGCCAAACGGAATGAAATTGATCCATATCGTAAATGGATGATGACTGAGAGGATGAGAAATGGGTCACATACTACGGTATTGTGTGAGAAAACTATTATAGTCAAATGCGGTGAATCGCTTAAATGATGGCGAAACCAGGATAACGGCAAAGGAAAGGTTCTACTGTGCATTTGAAGGGAGAACAGAAGGAATCATTTATTAGGAGATATTATAGTTCACATGGCTTAAAACACTACTACAATATCAGCAAGTGGACCGTTTGAAGCCAGTGATTAACTAGGAAATAGCTGGGAATTGGCCCAGCAGAAGGAGTGCTGACTTCCATCAGGACAACGCTAGGCCACACACTTATGTAGTGACTCTTAAAAGTATCCTGGTAGCTTGGATTTGGCAAATTTTAATGTATCCACAGTATAGTCGGATCTGTACAAGCGATTACCACCTATTTCTCACATTTCAAAATTTCCTGAGTGTCTAAAAATTGGGATGAAGAGAAGATTGTGAAAATCAATTGCTAGATGTTTCTAGACGTTTTTGAAATCTAAAGATATTCGCTTTCATTCTGATATCAATATTTTCTTTAATCTCAGGCATTACTTCTTGTCACTACATTAAAAATGAAGCTTCGACATCAAAATTATAGAATAATGATTCAGTGAAGGAAAGTTTTTTCAAAACACTTGGTTATTCAATCAGTGCCTTAAGATGAAAACAAAGAGTGGTTAAAAACATTTTTATAACGCTTATTTATAAATACACTGGAAGGGAATTTAATAATTAACTTAACAAAAACGCAGCATATTTACGTATGATTGACTTTGGTGCTCGTAGAAAGTGCCCTGGGAATCCCACTCATCATATTTGGTAAGATAAAAACATTATTTTTACTTTATCGATATTTTTTAAATTAGACCAGCCTCCATTAAGAGTTGATGGAATTGGTTCTAAATTACATTGAACAAGTATTATATTGTGTTGTATTATCGCTCGAATCCGGCACTCATACGAAGTGATTTCACGTTTAAGTCAGGATGGAATATCTCAACCACTACTCAAAATCATTGATTTAAACACGCTTCTTTTCAAATATAAAAAAATACTTTATTATAGACTTTAAATTATATTACTGTTATACGCGTCGATTAAAATACTCAGTAATATGGGAAACTTGATAAAAGCCGTATACCTTCGTTTACTGTGTCTCATTCTCGATTGTATGGGTGTAAACACCACACCCTTACGTACCCGCACTTTCAAAGCGCTTACTACATTTGGGCACATATATATATATATATATATATATATATATATATATATATAATACCCAGTTTTAAATACACTCATAAAATATAAATATTTTACTCCTAGGAATTTTTTAAAAAATAATGTTTCCATATTTTCTTCCAATATTAAAACATATTTTCCATTCTGAAAACATCGACAAAGTAAACCTGATGATTACAAAACGTTTCTCATATTATATTTTCATACTTCAGTAAAGTTTCTCTACAAGTACAATTAATGTTTGATTAGGCAAATGATGAACGATGTATTATTCAACTGAATTTTTAGCTTAAAATGATTCCACTTATGAAACTCAACAAGCTGACTGCAAACATTGAGCAACTTTATAAATTGTTTGTGATTTACTAATTGAATCTTTTTTTTTTTTTTTTTTTTGAAAAAAAATATTACTTTTTGTAATTTTCTATTTTGAGAAAATTGTAACTGTTATTAAATTGACTTTTTACATTAAAAATGCAATTTTCTCAAAATGATTGTTTTTAAACTGCGTGTTTTCACATAATCTACTGAATAATTGCACATGCAATTTTTACTGCATATAAATAATACATAGCTACATATAATGTAGTTACTTGTTTGGTGATTTTATCAAAATATTTTGCTGAAGAGCAACTAGTAAAAAAAAGTAAAAAAAAAGGAATGTATTTGAAAAATTTTAATTTTGCATCAATAGAAAATTGTAATTAATATACAATCAATTTAAAGCTCTTATATTTACAGTTTCTGACAAACAGGTTTCTAAAAACTCAATTTAACATTGTCTGTATAGGGGTTACCGACTAAATTTATCACCATAAAAATACAAAATTTATTTAAAAGCATGCATGGAAATGAACATATTAATTACTATTTAGTTATTTTTGTCGTTTTTTATACGAGACATTGAATTCACACAAACTATTTGAAAATACAAAAATCTTAACATGAAATTAAATTCAGTATATATCGTGCAAATCTAATGTATGTAATTCTTTTTTTTTTATGAAAAACAGACAAAAATTTGTTAGACGACGACGTGAAAGCGCTGCTATACAAAGATGTAGAGATACGCTTACAGACATTCAAGAAAGTAGGAGGAATGCAATCTGTTGCAAGTTCTCATATAACCGAGTATTAGGTTTTGATGATAGTATATTTAAAGGTGTTTAATAAAGTCTTGTTCCGTTTGTAATGATAAGTGGTAGTTAATAATTCTAGTTGTGAATCATTCCATCATGATAAAAAAAAGGGTTCGCACATGAGTGCTGGATTCGAGTGAGTCCACAGCACAAATTATCTTAGAAAATTATCTAAAAAATTATTTTTCATATGTATTGATATGCGAGCTATGCACAATGGGATTATCGTACGGATTACATAAGCCTTAAGTTGAACTGTTGGAGCGAAAACATATAATCAAAGCTGAAACATTTCATCTTTATTAGCGGAGACGACCCAAGACACATTACCCACTTCTTCATGCAGGATGTCAGCGTCATAATTTTTTTTTAAAAAATAATAACATTCCTATGAATATCACACTTAGAACCAAATAAAGGTCAATGTGATAATTTGAAAATATTTGCGCATTTATTTCAAGGAAACATACACCGGATGTTAACTCATGTTTTTGCAGAATGAGGTACATTTAAACCTGTTTTTGTATGGTAGATAGGGACCACCTAAGAAAAAGTACAAAAAAAGTATTCGAATATTTTTTAAATACTGACATATAACAAGCAATTTTGTCGACGCACTACAAAAAAGTTTTTTAATGCGGTGGAAAGGGGCTGCATAAAAAATGTTGCATTTAAAAATTATGTCAATTATTTAAGAAATTTATCAGAAAGTACTTCAAATCAAAATAAATAATTAAATTCCACATGGAAACATTTTAAAAATATTTAATTTCTCATTGTATTGTAACGGGTGTAGTCTCCCCGACCCTTCAACAATCCTCTTGCGGTAAATTGCTTTCTATTAAATTTTGTTGCGTTGAAAACTTTCTCCCAAAGAGAGAGAAAACATGTTTTATGTAAGGAAGGATTATGTTAAGCATTAACTTTTAGGTACAGGAAGTTAGTGGTAAGTGGAAAGTAGCTGAGAGTTACTCGACCATTAATTGCTGAATAATCCAAGATTATTAATTGAAGATTTATTCAATAAAGTTAGAATTGAATAATAACGACTGCAGTTCGAACAACTGAGAACGGAATCAGGTATTTTCGACCGTAGGTAACCAAAGTGTTCCAAGAATAAGTTAATTGCATTAGAATTAAATGTTAAGTAACCTTTTAGTTATGTAATTGCTCCTATACTTAGAAGTGTGCATTTACTACCCTCGGTTGTTATATTACGAAAAAGAACAATAAATTAGAATTGTATTGACCATGACTGTTCTTTATTCTCACCCCAAAACACCTATAAATGAAACATCGTGTTGTAACAGTATACATTGAAAAAATTTTCTACATATATATATATATATATAATTCACTGTTACTCATCGTAATTCAAATATCTCATCTTCCTGTGATGAGTCTGTTCAAAATGGCTTTCGTCACTTGAAGATGCAATTTCAATTGATTTTTTTTTTGGCACCATAAGGAAAGTGGTACATTTTTTTCGATTCAGGTTGGTTGATCAGTGTCTTGTTAGCGTCACGATACCCATATATGCATGATTGAAGCTGATTTTGAAACTTCAAACTCGTTTTGGAAATGGTATTAATTTTAAGAAGATGCTTTTATCATTTGTTGGAAAGCTGAATCCCAGCATATATTGTATCCACTCTCAAAGTATCCGGTTCTTCATAATCTATCAAATTACTGAAAATTTCATTGTCTTTGAAAGTTTCTTCTTCAATCAAGTGAATGCTGATAATGCATTGCGAAAAAGCAACCGAACGTTCATTGTCGAGAGTATGCTATATCCAATTAACAGAGCGTCTTAAAGTGTATATCCGTACACTGATAGAAAAATTTCAAAAAGGGCCCAAACTGTTTAAATTCATACCCAAAATAAAAGTATAAAAAAAAAACCCTTAAAAAAACAAAAAA
>BMAV01027792.1:0-10899 GCA_019973955.1 Trichonephila inaurata madagascariensis | reverse complement strand
GGATAAGGGCGTCAAGAAACTTTTCTTGTTGTTTTTCCTTCTTCTTCTTTTTTTTTTTTTTCTTTTTTTTTCTTGCTAGGTAAATTATACAGAATAAATAGAATAAATATATATTAATTAACAAAAAGCTATGAATATTTACTTTTTAATATACATTGTTTATGAATTTAAAATTCGTTTTATGTGGCTTATAAAGAAATTGAAAGATACACTTATATATAATGAATTTTCCATATAATGAACTTTTGGGGGATTTAGCGACTTCGTTATACAGTGGTCTGACTGTATATGAAGTAACGAATCATAAAACAATTTTCTTAAATATAAATTCTTATTCTTTAAAAATTCAAAATTTTTGTTCTCCATCTGTTTTGCTTAAAAATGAAAGCACTTGTTTTTGCTTTTCATAGGAAAAATATAAATCTTACACGAGAAATAATAACTATTTACGTGAAAAAGGATCTAGTAACTGTTAAATATCATAAATAACTGCTGTACGATAGGCTGCAGTCTGCGATTCTCTCCCGAGAACGAGGGGGAGGGGTGCTCGGGAGTTCGGTTCTGTAGCTTTAATCCATGTTGAGTTACCACGATCCTTTTTGAGTGAAAAAAAAGGGGATGGTATTTTTTAGACTTAAATTTTACTCAGACTAAAGTTTTACTAGAAAAAAATAAAGTTACAACCAAAAAATATCGGATAATATTTAAAGCACGTATTAAAAAAAAAAAACACCTACAAGTAATTTTTTAAATTTACAAGTCTCCATTACTCTCCTTTTTTTTTAAAGCAGATACTTGATCACCTTATTACGAAATTAATACACGCGCGCGGCGTTTGGATAATCTACACACACATTTTGCCTGAACAGAGCAATTTCTTCTTAAAAGCAGTTTTGCAAAAATGACAGATAATATTCTATTTTAAAATTCGATTATGCACAGCTATCAGTATCGAATCACGTGACTTTCAAACTGTTTATTTCTTTCAGAAAAATAAGCAGACCCGTTCAAAAGGCATAAACATGTATCATAAACAACAAAAATATTTTTTTCTATCCATTTTTTACTTGATTTTCATTCTTTTAGGATAGTTTTATTATCTGAAAGAAATCGCGAAGACAAAATCCACAGACATAAAAGAGGAAAGGGCATATTAAAGGATTTTTTTAGCTATTTAGTTTGTTTTTCTCGTTTATTTCTTTTCCTTCTGTGTGAGAGAATTCCTACTATTAACTCACACTCTCTCTATATATATTTATTTATTTATCTTGGTGGAATTTTCAATCGTTAATAAAATTCATTTTAAAGCGCTCAAATGAGCTGAAATTTTATATATATGATTATTTTGGATGACAATGCTATAATTTAATTATAATTAATAAAAAATAATTGATTAAAACTAATTATTTAAAGAATTACAAATACAGCCACGTCGGCATCATTTTTGGCGAATTAGTGACCCTTTTGGCGACTTGTGTCAAAACTAGAAAAGGTTTTTTTCTCACGTTTTAAAGCATTCAGTTGAATTGAAATTTTATATACTTGATTATTTAGGAGGACAATACGATACTTTAATGATAATGAATAAAAATGAATTACCACTTAATGTTGTGATTCTGCCATGTATATACATATCTATATTAATTGTAACTATTTAAAAAGAGGAACCAAAATAAAAATTTTCTTTGTTGATCTAAGTAGGAATTGATTTTTTTTTTATATTAATTGTTTTTGTCTAATTTATTTATTAGCAACATATCAGAATAACACAGTAAGATATTGCCAAAGATTTCTTAATTTTAACTCATGATTTTTGCTTCAAATTCTCATTACATTGTTGAAAACTTGTCAAAAGTTTCTGTCCATTGTGGAACGATTTACCAATGAGAATATAATTAATTTTCTGTAAGTATTTCCATTATTTATAAGAAAATATATAATTTTTAAAAACATGCTAATTAATTATCCTAAAAACAACATGTAAATTGTTTACCACAATAGGTTGTTGCCTTATGTTTTTATCTTGGGATACATATGAAATACAAAAATCGAAGAACAGAAACATACAACAACAAACAGAAGAATATAGACATTTATTGCAGATGATGATGCCAGCATATAACAAAAAGAGATGCGCTACTTTCCTTTCGACACGGAAATCCATTGCAGGTGAAAGTCCGACTTCTTTTCTCGAAGAAAATACAACCAAGCCCTACTCGGGATTCAAACCCGACCCCACTCGGTTACAAACCTAGGGTCATATCAACCATACTAGCTAAGCGGCACCGCAATATGTTATTCTATCTTAAGGTGCTGCGTGAGGGCTATCACATAATTATGGTGGTGGGGTCTAAAAAATCGCTTTCCTGCTGCAATTGTATAATTTCGATATCCAAACACGTTGAAATGACTAATTTTGATCAAAATATAGATTAGTTTTTATTTTATTAGGTCGAATACAGAAATCTCTTGGTTTACGGAACATATTCTTTTTTTTACGTTATATGGAAGACCATTAACATTAAATTACATAAAAAATTATATATATAGAAAAACAATAAGTGGGCATTTAGAATTATCAGAAGTGGGCATTTAAATTGTTCGAATTCTACCATTGCGAGTCTGGAAACTCGAAATATTACAAATGTATTTCTATGAAACTTTTTGAGCCTGATATTTATATTATTTTCTAGGGAATGTTTTAAAATAATTCTTATTCTAGGAATACTTTGGCAATTACTGCCTGTTATTTCAATTACAATCTCATAAATGTGTCACATTTTTTATGATATACTCATTCGATTAGCTCAAATATTTTTATATTTTAATAAAACTATGGGTGGGGGTTGTCCATCTAACAGCAGATCAACCCCCCATTGTACAAATTACACAACTATGTTCATACCCATTGTTCAACTGTAATTTTCATGCATTATGTAGTTCTACAGCTAAATCCAACCTTTAGAGACTCCTTTTTACTAACTATACCCTTGAATAAAATTTTAGAACATTCTCTAGATAAATGTACGTAGTTTAATGTGGTAATTATTTTGTATCGATATAAGTTTATTGCTTTTTTCTCTAACTGTGTGTTTCTGAGGATTTTTAAAAAATTGTTATAATTTCACTTAAATTTTTGATTTTTGTAAAATTTAAATATCTTATTTTGAAGTATTGTTCCGTGTGTGTGATTAAGTTTTAATATATATTGTTATCTATCCCTAAAAAGTATTTGTAGTGCTTTGAACGTTTTCGAATAACTTAAAAAAATTTAGCTAAAGGACATTCTTTTCTGTAACATAAGTATGCAAATAAATCTATTTTTAAAAAAAAACAATATTATATGAGAGACAATTTCTTTTTTCGATATTTTCTTTTCAAAGTAAAACCGGATGCCTTTTTTTTAAAAGAATAGATCAGTTTTACTTACTAAACATAATTTGAAAAATATAATTCATTGAAATAAGTAAAAAAAATAATATTTTCAAATTTACTTGTGATAATTAAATTTTCAAACCAATATTTACTCTAACAACAGGCAAAAAAACAAAAAACAAGCTGCATCCTTATAACGGTTGATACAAATGTTTGAGTGCATTCAAATCACACTAAGTTAATATATCCCTCGTATTTGCTGTTTCTCATATTTTCTTTGCAAAGTGTGAATTTTCCCCTCGGGTTCAAAAAAATCTGAATAATTATTAATGCGAGATAAATAAGATGTTTTCTTTTTATATGCCAGAAACATTAAAACAGATATTATTTTAGTTAGTCACAAGAAATCAGAATCATCTTTGCAAGTGTTTTTTCAACGCCTATATATCAAATCATTCCAAAATTACGGGATTGATTTTAAGGGACTGAGATACTAAAAATAAAGGATTTAAAATATCGTTAAAAAAAATACTAAATCTGTATGCGGGAGGGATCCAAAAAAAGTAAGGATCAGTAACTAATTAAAGAGGGAGAGGAGATAAAAATTACTGCGAATAGATGCTGCAGAGAGAGGGTAGGAGATACCGCAAAATCAGTTAAATGTTAATTATGGACTTCAACAGTTTCTGTAAATTATGTATAGTAACCTTGCTTAATTAATTTTCTTATTTCTTGAATTGAGTTACCTGCAGTGTATATGTGGAATGTTGTGTTATTGATGCTAATGCCACCTGTCTGACGGTGTCAGATCGAGGCCCATGTAATGCATCGTGGCAGAGGGCTAGATGTGCGCCTATCGTTAGCCGAAGCTTTGAGCACCTTACAGGTGACAGCACGATATGAGTCGATTCCATCGCAAATTTGAGGGAGAACAACTCTGGAGGTGGTCAGGGGCCTCCCATCTCTCTTCTCCTTCCACTAATCTCACGAGAAAACTTGTGGCCCGACAGCTATTTAGAGTCCTCTCATGCTGCACAGGCCCTACACATTTACAAGCATAGATGCCTTCTCCGAGATTCAAACACAGGCCCTACGGCATAGCAGTCAGCATATCTAACTACTTTAATGGGTAGGAGGCTGTATTTGGAATGTTTAGAGCTTGATTAATGTTTTTTAACAAAAGAACAAACTATTCTCAATCATCAGTATTTTAGTCTACAGATGAATACAAATCTAGATTTTTTTATTAAAAAAGTGAGTTATTGCAAATTTCTAACTAGACGAATTGATGCTACCAAGCATAAAATTTACAATGTATAAAAATATTCTGAAAAAAAAGATAAGCGATAAATTGTTATCTAAAAAGTATATAATAAACAAGTGTTCCTTTTTTTATAAATTAACTTATGACAAGTAATATAAGAAAAAATAATTAAGTCAATTCCTACTTAGATCAACAAAGAAAAATTTTATTTTAGTTACTTTTTATTAAATAGTTACAATTAATATAAATATGTATGTACCTATGACATAATCACAACATTAAGTGGTAATTCATTTTTATTCATTATCATTAAAGTATCGTATTGTCATCCAAAACAATCGTGTCTATAAAATTTCAATTCAACTGAATGCTTTAAAGCGTGAGAAAAAAACCTTTTCACAAGTTTTGACACAAGTCGCCAAAAATAATGCCAACATGGCTATATTTGCAATTATTTATATAATTAGTTTTAGTTAATTAAATTTTATTAATTATAATTAAATTATTGTATTGCCATTCAAAATAATCAAGTATATAAAATTTCAGCTCAATTGAGCTCTTTAAAATATACTTTATTAACGATCGAAAATTCCCCCAAGATAAATAAATAAATAGAGAGTGTGAGCTAATTGTAGGAACTGAAAAATAGGGCACAAAGATTGTACTTGATTTTAATTTACGTCGCATTCTGAAGCAACACAAGGGAAATTGGCAACGACCCTCGTAATTTTGAACCATGGCTAAGTGACGAGGACGACACATGAACTGACACTTCTTTAGGCTTCCCCACCACGTCAATGGGTGAAATTTGAGCCTTCCTCCACAGATTTTACATGCATCAACATTTAAACACGGCGGATCATCAATGACTCTTAGACTCGAAACCGTGACTCGGCAAAGCAAACCACGAGTTCGTTACCCTGACTACTTGATTACAACGACCTTGGGGAGGACAAATGAGTGCAAGCGTGTGTGCAGGCTTATATTTGAAAAATAGGATTGTAATGACAATCAATTGGATTTTAAATTACAGCATTGACATACAAAAAAAAAAATATTAAGCAAATCTTTATTTTTCTTCAGGATATAACAAAGAAAAAAATCCACATACTATTAAATAATGTTAAATTAGTAAGTTAGTGTGTTCTTGTGAAAGTTTAAACAATAAATGCTATTGTTATTTATCCCATATATCAGAGCTAATTGCTATTTAAAAGTGTCTTAACTACATTGACAATCTTGCTGGACCTGATTTTAAAACTTCTGGATATCAAGTGATAGCCGCTCCTCTACTCAACATTTAAATAAAGGGAAGGAGGTTGGTGACAGGGTCGGAAAATGTACCTTAAAATTAATTAACAGATTATCTGTAAATTGTGAAATCCATATTCAAAAAATGGATTCCATTTCATGTCGGAATTAATATTTACGAGATAGCAGACTCACTGGAAAAATTTGCCTCCTTGGACTCTCTCTGGTCTGATATGCCTTCTACTTTTACCAAGGTGTTCTCCGATAGTAAGAAAAAGCAAAGAGGCTCTCTAGAGAGTTCTTCCTGAACTTGTATGGTACCTATGAAAGCTTCCTGGTGGTGTCCTACTGTTTGAATCGAGACCAGTAGACTTGCATATCTCGATTTGCCAGTGGACACTTGAAATCTCTCGCCTTTAAACAGGGGCTAAAAGTTTTTAAGATCTGCACCAAGTGTAATGGTGCTCAGTCATCACCTGAACACATGTTACAGTCCTTAAATTTTAATTTGAACGAGGTGTTCATAAAATCTCTTTCCTTCTTGAATTTTTTGGAAGTATACGGGCTGATGGAGTTGATCTAGTCCTTCATAGACAGGGCACGACTAAGGAAATTCATTTGGGGACGAGATTTTGTGTGATGGTAGTAATTTCAGGTGTTCAACACTCAATGTGATAGTGCCGAATAGGCAGTCATTTCCGAGAAAATAGCCTTCAAAATTCATGCTTAGCTGTTAAACAATTAAGTTTTAACTACCTCCAGCAAGGCAATAGTATAGGTGTAACGTACCTGCTTTCTATGCGGGCGGATATATTTCGAATCACACGATCGACTTGATGTTTCTTTTTCTTTTCCAATTCATTTAATTATTTTTACAAATAAATAAAGTTTTTAAAAGAAAGGCTTATTAAACATTAAATAGTATTTTATATAATTATTTTGCATTTTAAAAAGTAAAATAATTAATGTAATTATAAAAATATATATATTTATATTATATTTTATAAATATATTATTTTAATATTATTAATAAATAATATTTATTACAAAAATGTATTATAGTAAGTATATTAAATGATATTTTATACAAAGATTAGTTACAAATAGTTTTATAATATGAAATACAATATATTATAAATAAAACATCCTTACTAATATTATAAATGCGAAAGTATGTTTAGATGTTTGTTCCTCTTTCACGTAAAAACAACTGAAATAATTTTGAAGAAACTTTACAATTATATAGCTTATACATCAGAATAACACATGAGCCTTACTTTTTAACAATATTGTGTGAAGTCTCCAAAATATAACGATAAATGTCAAGAAAGTAGGAAAAAATCTTCCATCTGCAAAAAAGCCCACGCAGCATAACCCTATATTTTTTGTGTGAAGCAAAACTTTCCCTGTTTGTGTTGTCTACGCCATACCTCAGTTCACGCTCACTTTTAATTTATTCCTTTGATCAGTACAATCATTACTTTTTTTATTTCATAATAAAACTATATTTCGAAGGAAGAGGTGGTGGCAAGATTTTAACATAAATAAATACAACAGAAAGTAAGATTAACGTATTACATTTCCAGATATAAATTATTGACACTATTTTAAGTGTTCGTTACACAAAATGTGTAACAATGTGTTACTTTTGCTGAGGAGAGATCAGCTTAGGAAGGTGTTCAAAAATCGACTGACAAGAGAGTTACAGGAGATACAAATAAATAAAAATCCCTTTTATCAGCTATTAGGTCTACAGACTTAAAATTTAACAAATATGCTGTTGTTTTTTATGTTCAGCTGAGATATGCAAAAAGCTTTTTATTATTATTATTAATTTGCAGATTGTTATAAATAAAAAAAAATCCTTTATATCAGCTATTAGAACTACAGACATAAAATTTAACAAACATGTTTTTTTTTTTGTTGTTGTTGTTCAGCTGAGATATGCCAAAAGCTTTTTTTGTTTGTTTGTTTAATGTGCAATTCACGTAAAATTAACTCATTAAAAACTTCTTTATCCTTCAATCTGTATTGTTTAATTTTTCAATTCACCCATGTGAAGAACGGGTATACCAGCTAGTATTATTATAAAAACTAAACTAAACTCAGTGGCGCAACAGCCCATGAGGGCCAAGGCATAAAAACTTCGGACGGGCCGCGGGTCTGGGTAAATGAATAATCCGGACTGCCGAATTATCGAGTGCCGAGTTTTCGGGACTCTAGTGTGTTACATTTAAGGATCAGTATCTGAAAAAGTTGTTCTTAAAATCTTATAAGTTTTATTAACTATTTTTTCTTTTAACAGATTAATAAATCTCCTGCTTATTGAGGAAAAAAATACATTATGCTATGATATCCGAAAATGACCTTCTTAAAAAAAGTCTTCACATTGATTTATAGTGCAAAATAAGTAAAAAAATTAAATCAGTAAAAACTTATATATTTGGAATATATATCTTAGAGTACACACCCAAAACTTTTTACAGGGTAGATACGTTCCTCAGAAAACCACGCAAAAGAAAAAAAAAAAAACTAACAAAAAGTACATGCGCCGTATGGTAAATTTAGGGATATATTCCACAACTTTAAAAGATAGTGTAAGAAGAAAAACCTAAAAACGTTTCCAAAAAACAGTGTATAAAAAAAGTTATGAAATCCATGTTACGTATTTATAAAACAAAAGCAACTCATTTTCATTACAAAAAATTTTTAATTAGTGTACAGTGAAAATTCAGTCTATAAGTACATACAGCATATAAAAATTCAAAGTGAAATTTGATAAAACTTCACACTAATTTGTATATCTAATCATAATTTGTGAACATCAACTTTAAGAACTTTATTGAAATTATTTAGTGCATCCTACGTGCTGAGCTAAAGTTTCAGCAAGCACGTGTGTCAACCAGTGATGAGCAACGTTCAAGATGACCGGTCAGTGTGAGGACCAACTTGGCACGTGCCGTTAACGAGCAGCTCATGGATGAAGACAGACGATGGACGCTACTGGAGTTAGAGAGAGGGGAAGTGGCATCGAGAAACGCACCGTCCACAGGTTTTTGGGTAATGAGCTACACCTACGCAAAATCGCAGCTCGTTGGGTACCGCATGCACTGACGAAAGTTCAAAGGTGCCTCCCACATCGTTGGCAGCGTGTGGTGACAATAGCAGGAGACCACACTGAGGGTCTTTAGGCCTAGGTTTGTCATGTCAACTTTATGTGTACTGCTCTGTCATTCTTTTGAACAGTGAAGGCCATATTGCCCTGTAAACTATTGTAATTAATTAGTGTGTTACAATATTTAAGTGATATTCATTATCCACACATGTAGTTCACACCTTGTTTTTTCGTCTGTATACGTCACATTTTCCAACCGGACTGGCATCTTCAAGAAAAAAAAAATAGTTGCCATGACTTTTGCCCCTACCCTAGTATTAAATCTAATGGCGTAACGGAGAATATTAGCCCCCTTCCCCCGAAAAGTCCCGTTTTGCCTTTAATATTTTATAAATTGGTTAAATACATACTTGGCATCAGTCAAGATTTGGCCCCCCAAGCATCCTACTCCACCCTTCTTCGCCATGCGTGGGTAGCAGGGGTGTACATTACGCTACTGTTTAAATCCATCTTAAGATAAACATACGCACAAGTTCCCACGAGGTAATATATTTTTTATAAATACAAAAATTTGCAGATTTATGAGATAAGAGTTAATCTGGATCATTTAAGGGCTTCAATTTGTATAAGTGTAAATTTTGGACATGCTTTGCTTAAAAACAGTTACTTTATTTTAGATATTGGGATTCCTGCACATAGAGAGATAATAATATGAGAACATAAGCTACATATATCTACTTATTACTTATGTTTTTCGGTGAAGATTAATGGAAGTGATTAAGAAGATTCATTAGAACGGGTTAATTTTTAAAGTTAAAAATTTTGTAAAGAAAAAGATATAATATTTCGTGTTCACTTTAATCGAGGAATTAAAAATGTACAAATCACATTAAATAATTAATAGTAAGATGTGGTTTGCGGACATCTAGAGTTAAAATATTCATTTGAAAAGCATTAGTAAAATCTGTAGAATTTTACTCGTGAACGTTCCGCTTACTTTTAAATGGATTAATGTCAAGTGAGTCATTAACGATTATTTATATATGCTCTCTGCTATCTTCAATAATCACACAGGATTCTAACTATCATATATTCTGGCGTATAACACGAGTTTTTAATACAAAATACAAAGTGGAAATTTGCGAGTGCACATTATACCCCCAATATAAGAATGTTAAATTTTTAAAAAAAAGAAGAAAAAACTTTTTTTTTATTACAATAAAACATTTTAAGAAGACTGTTTATTTAAAAGTTAGATCACACCTAAAAAACTTTCAAATTTTCATTGCCATATCGCATTAAAAGTTCGTAATATTCGTTTTCTGTTGCATCATCGAAATATGTTTCATCTTTACTATCGCAAAACATCTGCATCATTAAATATACTAAATTTTTGTGTAATGACTCTGTATGAACCGAGTTTCATCTTAAGTACATGCAATTTACTAAAGTTTTCGATGTTCAAAATCATAGCTTTAAAACGGAAATTCTAGGGCAGGGTATGTCATACCCACCACCTAACTTTTTTCAAGACTCCATTTAAACCTTTTTTGGAAAATGAATAGTTTCTTTCAGGTCACATATCCTTTAAGAGATCTTAGCTTGTAGGTGAATTTTAAATGCATATTTTTGGATACCACTTCTTCGGGTATGTCATATCCTGAGCGTGAATCGACGATGCAATTCTAAATTCAAGAGCACGCTTTAAAATATTTCTTATGCAAAGGCATATTATTGTAGTTATGATGAAGACATGTGATATTTAGGTAATTTAAAAGATACATTATTTAATAGATATAGTACAACAGTATTTTCGGATGGGGAAAGTGTCTTTGCGGGGATGACGAGGGAGAATCAGATAAGGAAAAGTATATATATATATATATATATATAT